>JAODYD010000022.1:129106-345949 GCA_026262445.1 Bipolaris bicolor
CCCCCCATTTACAAAAACTTCTACTTGCAGCTGGGGAATAGGAATGTAACCCGGTTCAGGGACATCCCCGGCTTCCAGGTACCTCCCTGTCAGTGGATCTTCGCCTGAGTTTCCAAGTCGGTGTGCGTCATCGTGGGATATCCCACAGCGCAGACCAAGGGGGTACAAAGGGATACACTCCCCCCTCCCCCTTTGCCAATTCCGCTTTTGTAACCTGCAAATCCCTATCGTGCGTACCAATTCCAGACTTGAAACTGTGGATACGGGAGTTTACTAGTCCTTTTTTTTTTCCTTCTCAGATCCACTGCGGTCGGTGCTTCCAGAAGGCGTTGGGTGCTCGTATTCTGCCCCGGATGTTGCTTGGCATATTGGTCGGTGCCTTGAGGCCCCCTCTCCTGGAATTACTCTTTTTGAGGTAGCAGCAAGACTGATCTGTTTCACTTTGTACCCGAGCGTAGGGACAGGCGGCTGACCGGGTCTAAAAGCCGAATCGGGTGTGACAGCACGGGTTTGGTGGGGCTGACTAGTTGTCGTTAAACGGGCCGTTTAATTGCTACTTGTACCTTTTTGGTAGGATGCCACTGTCGATCTTTCTCTACACGTTTCTTGCAAGGAAATCAGAAAATTAGTTCTGTCTTACGAACATGCAATTCGAGCCGAGACCGTAGATATTGCTGTTTCACAGCGGCGCAGCTGTTGATCTTCCTTGCTTTCAGAAAACACCCATAGGCTATATCCCAAAAGGAAACGGTCCGAGAACCCAAAGGTATCCTCTTTGTGCATAAGACTACTCAACGGTTTCCCCACAGTCTTGGGACTTTGTGGAAATGAGGATTTGCCCCCATTCATTTCCTGCCCAGCCATGCGATTTACTGCTTTGGTCGCAAGGTCACACCGACACACCGAGCCCGCTGACAAGATACTGAGTACGTACCTTGCGGATTTTATGTATCCGGATCCCGCCGCTCGCATAACGCCCCACAGATCTTTCCCCACCGGGCATCCTTGGGGACTGACGTTGAATCGCCAATTGCCCATTGCTTACTGGCTGATAGCGACTGAGTTCCAATCGTCCATCTCAAATTAATTCTGAATTCCCAAACGCCCGTTCAAGTGATTTTTTTTTCTCTACCAACTTCAGTCGCTCATTATGAAACTCTCAACTGCTCTTCTCACTCTTTCGCTGGGGCAAAGTGTCGTCAACGCTTTTCCTTCTCTCGACCATCGCCGCCTGCATGGCCTAACGCCGGAGAAGCTCAATGCAGCAATCCGGTCGGTAGAGGACTTCCAAAAGGAGAAGAGGTTCATCATTGACATCACCAAACCTATTGATATCTCTGGAAGACATGCATTCCAGGCTCCCAAGCCCACCGACGAGCGCGGTCCTTGCCCTGGACTGAATGCCCTGGCAAACCATGGCTACATTTCTCGTACTGGTATCACTAGTTTCGCAGAAGTCGTTACCGCCATCAACCAAGGTCCGTTTCGCCAATCGCATATAACCAAGGAACGGAATAATTTCTAACCTTTTGATATTATAGTCATGGGTATGGGTTTAGAACTCTCCCTCGTTCTTGGTATCATGGGAACTGTTTGGACCGGCAACCCACTGTCGCTGAATCCTGGTTTCTCCATTGGAGGTCCACCCACTGGACTCGTGGGGCAAAACTTGTTGGGCAACCTAATTGGACTTTTGGGTATGTCTTCGTATCTTCAAACTACAATGAAAAACGACAGTCACTCACACACTTGGCGTTACTAGGCAAGCCTCGAGGTCTTTCGGGTTCCCATAACTGGATCGAGTCGGATTCGTCACTCACACGCAATGATCTCTATGTCACGGGCGACGCCGCGACCATGAACATGACCTTGTTCATGGACTTCCACGACCGTGCCGACAAAAATGGTGTGCTCTCCATGGATGTACTCGCCGATCAGGCTTCTCGTCGCTGGGTGCAAAGCGTCCAAACCAACCCAAACTTCTACTATGGTCCTGTCAGTGGCATGGTCAGTCGCAACGCCGGTTACTTCTTTCTTGGCCGCATCCTATCCAACCATACAGCCGAGCATCCCGATGGCATTTTGACCCAAGAGGTTTTCCGAAGCTTCTTTGGTGTTTTCAAGAAGGACAATGGAACTTTTGAATACCGCAAGGGACACGAGACCATTCCCAACAACTGGTACCGCAGGAAAATCGAATATGGTCTGGTCCCACTTAACTTGGACATTGTCAGCTGGGTCTTGAAATACCCCGTTCTTGGCAGGTACGTGCACATGATATTTCGCTCTGCAAGTCTACTTCTCAGTACCTAACACTTGGCTACAGCATTGGCGGTAACACTGGCAAGGTGAATTCATTCACTGGCGTCGATCTCAGTGACATTTCCAGCGGCGTGGTCAACCTCACGACATTATTGGAGAACAACAACCTCCTCTGCTTCGTATTCGAGGTGCTCAAGACCTTCTTACCTAATTCGCTCTCTGGACTCCTCGCCACGCTCGATGTTCCGATTAGGCTAGTGACCGACACGCTTGCACAACCCCTATTGAGTTTGTCCTGTCCCGCCTGGAAGGATCTGACCGAGGGCGGTGAGCCGCTTTGGGATGCTCTGCAAAAGCAGTTCCCGGGAGCAACTCAAGCTGGATCCAGCCTCTAGGTCAGCATGACAAGGTGGAGAAACTTAGATGGTCGAGTGCAAACTACCCCATATCTAATTGTTAATCTACGTTAATACTATTGTACAACACCAAAATTCATCCAATCCAATTGAACCTCTTTCAATATTTTCCAGTCTCCACTCGTATGCAACCCAAGTCGTCCCCGCCTGTATGTGTACGCCAAGTGCAGATCTTCCACCAAAAGCAACCACGGCACATGATTGCCGCTCCCATCAAACTTTATTGAAAATACTACGTAGTACAGCATTCAACCCCCCCTTCTTACCACATTCCCATAACCCCCCAGGCCGCTCCTGCGAATTCCAGCCGACGGCCCCAAAGCATCCCCTTATTGTCTACTGCACAGCATAGAACCCACGATGCAGATCCGCGGCTTTCACTTACTCTGCAGGGTCTTGGTCCCGCGCTCACGTCAGTCGACTCGTGTTGCCTAGCCACAGCTAGCTACATAAGCTCCCTATCGTGTTTGAGAGAAAAGCAAAAAGGGTGAATCCCGGGTAATCCGGTTTGTGCCGAACCGCGTTGGTGGGGCGTCTTTGGCTTTTGTAGCATGTAACGTTGATGAGGCTTTTGACAAGGTACATGGGGAGGGCGTATGTTTGGTGTTCGACTGTAAGCATATGGCGCAAGCGGTGCGTATACGGTGGAGGTGAGATGGAGCGAACGGGACATGACAAGAAGAAGGCTTGATTGCATAAAGATGACTGTGTGGTCGAGTGTGGAGTTTTAGCCGCTGACGTCTTGCTGGAAATACGCGCATCGATCGGAGGTGAGATTATCTGGAAATCTGAGCTCGCTCTTTTCTCCGACTTTGCTTGGTTGGGGATGGAAGTGGTGGTGTGGAAGTCTGTTTATTGGCTTGTCTACAAGAAGACTTTTGCAACTAGAAACTAGAATAACAACGCAAGTGTGTTGTGACGGTTATTCCATAAACCAACAGATCTTGTGACGAAAGGAGAGATAGTTAGCCATGTGATTGAGCCTGTCCCGTGCTGACAGTGCTTCAGGAGGTTCCATTCAGCTGCCTTGCATGGGACTTGGGTTTTCAGTGTTGTAGGACGTAGTTCTCTCAAAGCAGCTCTTCTTTTTCGCAGAAATGCTCTGTATTTTTGTGTGTACTTTTACGGATTCTCGTAACAATTTGCCTGTGTATGTACATCATGTTCTTAAGTCAGAAACTATATCCACAGGCGTGTTTCTCTCACTGTTATCTCACTCCTTCCTCGAGGAGAGGTGTAATAGAAGGCATATACCTCCTCTGACTGCCCTCTTTCTTCGTTCCTGGTAGTGTAACAAATCTTTCATATGAGCTGCTGGTTCGGGTCATCTTGAAGCTGTGCAGTGTTGTCACAAAGCCCTTGAAACTGCCTGCCTTGCCTTCGGGGTCTACATCGTAGAGAGCGGAAAAACACGCACAGGTTATCACACAATGGTACTCAAGAATTCTCTCCGAGTTCATGACCTCAGTCTTGTCCAGTTCTCTGTGTGGAGATATGTCTAACATTGATAATTATTTTTGACATGACCTATATCTTTTTAAATTCCCATTTCTCCATTTATTCCACATCAAAGTTTTCACCACAGAATGTATTGGGATTTACGCCTCCTTCCAGGTACAACAGCTACTTAAACAGCGGGATGGCTATGGCAAGATGCTGTTTCTAAGAAATATCTCCCCTATCCCTTGGATGATTTCAACTCGGTTTATGATTAATGCATCGTCTCAGTTTTGATTTAAAATTATGGCTGTTCGCGTTTTGACTTTCCAGTATCTGGTTTATCATCTCTACAGATGGGCAAACCAGGCGGTGTCTTGCCAGTGTCAGTCCTAAACCTAGACCGTCTAGATGTTCCAAGGGAGATTTTGAGATGAGACGTAAAGCCAGCGACAAGAATAATATTCTCTCTAATTGTCGTGATATCATGCACGTATTATCTTATCCTATCATGCATCCTCTCTCGCTCTACCACAAGGTCTCACCCCGTCACTCAAATATATCTCTTATAGAATCCCACTTATGAGAAATAACACCAAGTCAAACCCCCTTTCCCAGGAAGTTCTCGAATCCCTTCTAAACGTATACAAACAATCGGCTCCTTGTAACAAGAGCCCACACTCACTAGCAAACCTTTCTCACCACCCACTACTGTAGTTGCTAGTTAACCCAACTAATCTGCTCGCTCTAGTTACCCACCGTCATAATTACTAAACACTTCAGCCGTCAATCGCCGTGCATCCTAGCTGCTCTAACTATTACCCAGAATAATCACTACCCCAACATCTACCCTCGTAACTTCCGGCTCATGTCTAGAAATCCTCCCCCACCATTACTACCCCATCTCTGTAAAACCCAGAATCAGGATATCGACAAGAAATGAGATTCCATAAGTTCCATATAGAAAAACATCAAGATTCGAGCGAGTGTCTCACTGACGCTCACTCGAATCCTTTTACCCTAACTGCAAAGCCAATTTTTTTTCTTTGATACTCGAGTCCAGCAGGTTACGGTGTGATCTGCTATTCTGTTCTGAGATAATTGGTCTGATATGCTGTATAGTAAACAGAGATAAAAAAAATACAAGTCGGTTAGGTATGTAGTAGACACTTACTTTCAAGTACTTTCACAATGTGTAGGTGATGGTGTGGACAAAACGGAACCAAGTGTGTTTTTAAAGTCGTAGAGGTATTAGTTTCGGCCTTGCAGATTATCGTTACTTGACTGCTCGTACCCGGAACCTGTGTTCATTCTACATACGGTACATCTCAACACCCACCGTCCATCTCCGATGCCCACGCCTCCTTTACACAAACCTCCCATTCAACATCCCTTTCGAATACTCGCCGTACTTCTAGCTTATCTTCTACTACTCTCACTCTACACGAAGAAACGAGATAGATATAGTTTCTTTATTTCTGCTTTGACAGCAACAAACAGTCTACATCCCCCCAACGCTATCCAAAAATTACGTCAACACCGACAAATGAAGTCAGTCACATCCTTGGGTGTGAATAAAATGGTCCACAATATAACCCACTCATCTATCCAAACTATCGTACAATAACAACAAAAAAACGCCACAAAGATGCAAGACATCCATCACCCAACATAAAAGCGGGCATACATTACCTCCTACTCACTCCCATATCCCCCCTCAACCCCACACTTAACCTGCACAATCTCCGCCTTGCCCTCTCCATCCACCACAAGCGCCGTAAGCTTGCCGCCACTAACACACCCGGTATCCAGACCAAACGAGTACTCATGGACATTAAGTCCCTTCTTCCTATTATGGCCATACACCGCCGTCGTACGTTCCTTAGCCTTTAGCTTCTGTTGGCGATGGTTCCAGAACTTTTCCCAGGGGGTGCCGTTGTGCTTGGAGGATGGGATTCTGGTTTTGAGATCGATGCTGCGCATGTTCATGACGTGGAAGGGGTCTTGGTGCTCGAGCGGGATGTCGGGGACGAGGCCTGCATGCACGGTGACGAGGGAGCCGAGCGTGGGTACGGTGCCGACACGGAGGATGACGGGGCATTGGCGGAGGTAGTCGATGTCTTTTTTGGAGAATTGCTTTGCGAGTTTACGTAACTTTGCGTTGCCCTGGGAGGCGGTGGGTGCGCCGACGAAGTCGAGTTTGGAAGAGTCGTCCGAGTCGGATGTGGGCATGACGAGGACGTGGCGGTCTTGGGCTTCGGCAATGGAGAGGAGCAGTTTGTCTTCCCAGTTTCCGCGTACGCATGAGGCGCCGTACTTGCGGGCGAGTTTGATGACGCCGGCAGAGTCTGGGCCCTTTGCAATCATGTCGCCCGTCATGACGATGTGGTCACGCGACTGGTCAAAGGCGACCTTGTTGAGGAGATGCTCGAGCTCGGCGCGGCAGCCGTGGACATCGCCGATGAAGATGAGGCGCTTGTTCTCCTTGGGCAAATGCTGCTCGTCCATGTCCGTAACCTGGATCATGCCCTTGAACTCGGGGCGCACCTGGCTGCCGTAGCTCATGGTCGGCGCGTGGTCCATCAGATGCAGTTCCTGGACAAATGCGGCGCGACGCGGGCCAAAGTATATCCACCAACTGGCAATGGCCAGGAAAAAGACGAAAATGTATGCGACACAGTGGCGCTTGATTCTCCGGGGGATGCGGTCGGTTGTGCGGAGGATGGCGGCCTGGACCTTGGGTGGGAGGAAGAAGTCGTCTTCGCGTTGGTAGAATCCGTCTTCCTCGTCTGATACATCGAGGTCTTCGCGATAGTCTGGTATCTGCTCGATGAGGGGCCGTGGGCGGGTGGGCGGGTATGCATGTGGGTTGTGGTCGCGGTACGTCATAGGGCCGGCGGGTGTGCGACGTGTCGCTGTATACGTCTGGTAATGTTCTTTCTTGATACGTTGTTCACGGCGTTACGCGACCCAGTGGATTACGGCACTGTTATATGCAAAAGACGGCGCCTGCGCTGTGTTGCTTGTCTTGTAGTGCGTGTGTGTTGGCGGTGGAAGCAAAGCCAATGAATGATTTGCGCCTCGGGTTCGCGATGTTAAATTCTTCACCGCTTGTACCCCCGAACCAATGTAGTGGTATGTAAGTGAGTGGCGACGGTGCTCGAGCGAACAAGAGAATAGTGGCCAGATGCGCCAGGGGGAGTGTGGCAGGCTCCGTCATGTTGGACGCGGAAAGCCTCACAATAAGACCGCCCCTACTGTTTCGCTTCGTTGCAGCTTGCTGCGCCCAGTACTATTCTCCATTAGCAATCGGCCAATTCCTGGGCCACCCCTCCGACGAAACAAACCCGTCCAATCCATATATATTTGGGACTTGGAGACCTCATCGAAATTCGTGGAGATGTTGGAAATTTATTGATTTTCTTCATTTTTTTTCCCTTTCGTATACAACTTAGCCCTATCAAACATTTCTCTCCCATCTTGACAACCACCATCCGTCCCATACCCCCTTCGACTCCACCCCCAACAGTGCGCCTAGAAAAGCCCTAGTTCTTGCAGCACGCTTTACAAGAGCCCTGCAGATTCAAAGTTAGCGTGCGAACCTCTACCCGCAATGCCGTCTCATCTCCCATGCTCGATCTCAGAGATGCCTTCTTCTTTTCCCTACGAAATACTACTTACATGGATTTGTTCAGACCTTCCAGGCCCATATTGGAAGGGCAGAGGGAGGCTGGCGTGAAAGCATGACCCGCATCCTTCTGGCGATGGTACGGGTATTTGTCTCGATTCGAGTACCGCAGGCTGTGCTGGGTGCGCAGTGACGAGAGCAGCAAGTGCTGTGATCGTAACCAGGGTGAAGGTCTTCATAATGTCTCAAGAGATAGTTGTATTAGAAGAACAAAGTTCTGAAATCAGGCGATTGATTGGAAATGTTGGGCCCATTAGTTGATCTTTTGGGGTCTATCCAAGCCTCTATTTATTTCTTTGTCTTCACTATCGCGTGACGCCTCGATGCAAGGACAAGAAATTAATACACGAGACTTCTGTAAACTTGTTACAGTGTACACATCGAATTCATGTAATGCCCTAGTCTTGGACATCTACTTCTTTACCTAGTGCTGACACTTGGGTCCACAACCGTTGTTAGAGCGTTCCAACCTACTACTCATAACTAGCCAGAGATGTACACCAAATCTACATCTACATTACTTTATTCTTCCTAGTGCAAACGCCTAGAAATGGGCCGGCTATAGTGGTATTGGTAGAATTATTAATGATGCTTCCAATGCAGTTTAGCGCCTACTTCCGCACCTTGACAATTACTAGTATAACATCGGTCGTTCTCATGCCAACAACGGCCTTGGCCATCACATACCCTTACCATTCCACTCCAATCAGGCCCCGTTCCCTTCATAATGCTGCGCTCGAAAAAGTCCGAGTCACTCCGCATCGTCGTGCTTGGCCAGTCTCAGGTGGGCAAGACATGTTTCGTCGACATGGTAAACCGTCACCCTTTTCTTGTCCAGCACCATAGCATGTGACCTATTGCCCGCGCAACCTTCATCTCCCTCTCTTGATGATTGTTTTTTGATTTGTCCATACCAGTTTCTCGAAGGCACACATTTCATCTCCCACTCCGCTGTCTCGTCCACGCCCTCGTCCCGCCGCATATCACACTCGGGTACTTCCTTCACCCTCTCTTTAATAGACTTGGATCTCACAGGACCCATCGCATCCTCGTACCGCACAATAGTCGATGAATATCTCCGTATTGCAGACGGTATAGTCCTGCTATACGACGTTACTTGCAACCTGTCTTTTGCCAGCGTGACTCATGAGTTCTATGTTCATGCTTGGACATGTCGAGATGATATTGATACTAAAGAGGTAAATGGTCATGTGACTAAAAGGCGCTTTGGGTGCGTGCTTGTTGGCAACAAGCGCGATGTCATCGATGGTGAGGATGCGTCAAAACGTCAAGTGGATAAAAACATGGCGGAACAATGGGCGAGTAGCCAGGGCTCGAAACATTTCGAAATCACTGCGAGCGAGCGGGGTGAGGTAGAGGAGGTGGTCAAGGCGCTGGTGGACAGTATAGCAAGAGCGAGGCGTATGAATCAGAGGGACAAGGCAAGTGAGGCCGCAGAGAGAGGAGGATCCATCATGAGATTACTCAAGCGTTCTGCTTAGGACTGATGCATAGTTGGAAGGACTGCAATCCGTATCTTGAGCTTGAAACTCATGGCCACAAAGCGTAAGATGCGCATTGCGCAAAACTCTCCTAGAGTTGATGCACGCGCTATTGATTGCTGTGTGGCGCAGTGCTACAAATTAACGGAGGGAGACATTCTACCAGGAATACAGCCATGGATATGATGGAGAAACTCGGTTGGAAAAAGTCGTGTGCCTAGAAATAATATTGAATCTTGTTATAGTTTCCTAAGTAACTAGTCACCGGTGTACGACCAGTCAGAAATATCCGAGTCGACACTGGGAAATGAGCACACTACCAGTAGCTGCCCAGGTTCTATTGTTTTGGATGTGCAGTATCACATGCATGTATACAGGCGGGCTCTTCCGCTAGACACATGTCATATCAAAAGTTGAACCACGGTACCCCTGCGAGTACCAAAGGTTCATCCCACCCCAGATCCCTGGCTGTCTATTGGACTATGTGAACTTCCATCGCTTCGCAAACTCTATTCCTTCTGCCAAAGTGCCCACTCTTGCATCGATGGCGTATCCTTCCTTCTCGAGAGCAATGCACTCGTCCCATAGGCTTTTCAGTGGAACCGAGAATGTTTCAATGAACTCGTTATCCTCGAGGCTTGGTTGTGGATTGCGATTCTCTGGAAGAGACAAATCGACAGTAACGTGTATCATTCTCAAGTTGGTATTGCAAAAACCCGGATCTGTGTGGGTGTTCAGTTAGTGGAGACGCGGAACGGCACGAATGGCTCCCTTGTATAATCGTCCTCATGTTGAGTCTTAAGGTGGGAAATACAGCAAGGATGCCAGTGCATCGACTTGGGTGATCCGGCTATATACGACTTACCATTGAACATGATAGGGCTGATTCGAAACTAGCGACGGGGGGTAGAAGATCAGCATGTCTTCCTGTCAGTAGGCGAGAGACATGACTTACGGTTTGGTCTTTGACCAGTTCACCAACATAGCCCGTCTCTTCTTTGAGCTCGCGAAGCGCACACATTTCAGCACTCTCACCAGGATCCATGAGACCGGCTGGAACCTCGATGACGGTGGCATTGACTGGCGGGCGCCATTGCTTTTGGAGGACGATGCGCGGTTCGTCGTCTGGCTTTGCAGGATCCTGAAGAATGGCTGCAACACCGACACCGTCAATATCCGTACCCTTGGGTCGCGTAAGACGCTCGCCAGACTCCCAAGTGCGCTCAACGCCTTCGGGATCAGTGTAGGTAGTCCTATGGAAAAATTCAATGCCAGTGCGCCAAGGACGACAATTTAGCTACGCACTTGATAAATGTAGCCCACTTTGCGTCCTTATTTTCCAGCGGCTCAATCTTGATGATTTCTGGCTTCCTCGGTGCACTGTTGACTGAGGCCATGATGAGGTTGCGGAGCTGAGTTAATGTGGGGGCGGATGTGGCGTGCAGTCGATGTCAGCTGCTAGTTGCAAGCCCTATGACGGCATACATCGCGAGTGCCTGCCAAGAGCCTCAGAACAAGTACAAGGGACCAGCGATGTCTTCAATTTACACGTGATAAGAATGTCGCCTGGCAACACTCATCTGCTCACCGACCATGATTAAAAATTCTTTGATTTTGTATGTAGCTGATGCAGTAATTTGGACCCGTACTCGACAAGCCGGTATGGGTATGTGCTGCTGGTAACCATGGAGAGGGCACAGGCCTCGCATGTATACACGAATATTTTCACGACGTTGTTGAATGATTTGCAGTTGCTTGTCACAAGGCGGGATCATGACGTTCAGATAAGAAAAAGTGTAACCAGGAGCGGAAGAGACAAGCTGCTGACGACCCTGTCGATCTTCACGGTTTTGCTGGCTGCCTGTAGAGGAAAGCCGCAGGATACAGTGTAACTTCCTTGTACAAGCAACACGCTGCTTTTCGACCAACACAACTCTAATAAGCCAACTGTTGACCTGATCCTGCAAAAGAAGTTTTTTCCGAACAAGAGTCATGTTAGGTTTTTGGTAGCGAATTTCCTAGTAATGCCGCCGAAAGAGAGTTGCTACTAGATCTTCACTAGGAAACGCATTAATATCGGTTTCCTTTGTGGGAAATGCGCTAAACTGTCGTCTATTGATAGTTTGTCGGAGACAATAATAGCGAAAAGGCGGCGTGCGGCGTAGGTTCAGTAGAGAAGGCCTTCGATTCCATGGCATTACGACCTGTAATCTCGCTGCATCGCATTGGCCACGTTGTGGCGTCATGGAAAGAAATCACGGTGTGAGGCTCCGGATCACGCTACCGGGCCACCGCTGTTGCTAATGGGAACAAGTACGAGGTTATAGGGGAACAGGACCGCAGAGGCGCCAGTAGCCGAGCTTGGCCAAGGGAACGAGCTTGCCTGTACGAGAGTAAGTACTTATGTAAACAAGCGATGGTATCCCCTGTCACAGCGGTCAGGGTGCCATCCGAGTAGACATGGGACGTAACAGCGGATAAACCCAAGGGAGCAGATGACGGCTGTTGGCATATACTAGCACATTGGCCGTGCGATGAAGGGACTTGTCATGATGATGCTGTTGAGGCGCTGGCGGCGGCATGGGGAACTGCGGCCCTCGCCCGGAATGGCTGCGCAGTGGGTCGTCGTTTTGCCGTCGCCGTCGAAAGCGGCACAGTCTGCACGACTGAGGGCGCAGAGTCAGAAGCGAGTTATAGGTGTTTCGTTTGGGCGGCGCTGAGCCAGTTGCATCGTAGTGCGACACGCCTCTAGCGATTTGGGCTTGTAACAGGGCAGTGGCTTTGCGCCCTCTGCATCATGTGCATCCCCAAACCATAGCGTGGGATGGGGGAAGGGTCAACGGTTAAAGGCACCTTGCAATCTGTAGACATGGTATGTAATACACCTAGTAGGCGTAGGGTAGGCCACAGGGCAGAGTCGGGAGTCTCACTATGGCTACCGAGCGAGCCGGGAGGTTGCGGCCAGTGGCGGGGCGGCTTTGGGAGACGTGCGACGAGCTGTGGCGAGAGCGCAATAGGGTGAGAGCAGCGAGAGCGAGAAAGGATTGAGAAAAGCATGTGATGGCTGGCGAGTATGGACATGGGCATTGGCTTTCGCATGGGTGTTGGTGTGCTGGGACTGCAAAAAGAAAGCCGCAGGGGCCATTGGCGCCCGTGCCTTAGCCACTTTCGGGTGGCTTCTCCTGCCAAGCACTAAGGATAAGTGGGGCGGGCTCGGCGGCCTGACCGTCCGCTATTTTGGTGCCTGTCGGCATTTTTACTCGACACACGACGGCCCAGTATGCCAGTTATCACGCCTTTATCGCTCTGCCTCCATTCCCCCTTCCAAGGCCCGGACCAGATGTCCATGTTGGGCTGCCCGGCCAGCGGAATCCATCTGTTGGGCCCGCCGCCGTTTGTTGCGCCATTCCCGGCGCTTCAGTACCATAGGGCTCTGGGTGAAGCAAAGCAAAGCAAGCAGTCGCCCAGACAGCGAGTGCAGTGCAGGTGGAACTTGGGCCGGCTGGACCACCAATAGGTGGGATTTTACGAGCGCCCAGATTGCCATCGATCAAGAGCGCTGCCGGATCCTTGGGAGCACTGACTTCGGGGCAAGGCTGCCTTAGCATGGGCAACGGCTACTTCACAGCCAATATCCTTAGCGCATATGCGTGAAACTTCTTTTCCTGGCAGTGCCTTGCCGGTGATTGGCGACCGATGGTCTCTTTTGCGGGCAGGCATTAACACCCGGGTTCCTTACTCCGCTTTTAGATCCCAAAGCATGTGTGCCCACGCCGGATGTAGGTATGCATGGCGCCAAATCGCCCAGGAAGACAGCGATCCCTTCTGGCCCTACTACCCTCATTTATCCCCCCTTCCCTCCTCGCTCCTTCGTCTAGCTTTTGGTTTTTCAGGAGTTTGCTTCCCCGATCCGATCATTACTGGTGTGCTTCCATCACACGTCCTTTCGCTTCTCATAACTACTATATTGTCTATACTGCGTATTCCCGGCTGCACATATTCTGCATCTTCGCCCACCACTCGTTTGACGGCAAGACAAAACAACTCTACAACTAATCAGGAAAGAACGCACATCCTGTCCTAATTTGGATCGTCACCACACCTCGAGCACCGGGCCACTGGAACACTACCTTGAAGGTTGCTATCCGTACACCACCAACCCCAGAAGACTACTTTCCCTACGATACCCCGTTTTGGACACCACTGTCCGTTACCCTAACCACAATGGCGAACTGGTTTGGAAATCTTGACTTGGCATACAAATATGTGTAAGTAGCCGTACACACTGGCTAACGAAACAAGACTGATCAGCGTCAGTGTCGTATTTATGAGCTTACTCCTCATTACCATCATTGCTGGATTCATCAAGGTGCTATACAACCGACAGAGGTATGTTGAGTGAACAAAGTAACACCTGGCAGTAGCTTATAATGGAAACAGGTTAAAGAAGGCGACCAAGGCCGAGCTTGAAGCTGGACCCAAGGAGGACACCGTCGAGCTAAACCAACGTGAGAAGGACGAGGGAGATTTGTTTGGTATTCGGGCCATTGAGGCAGGTTTTTACGCTGGTGTTGCTCAGTCGCGCCCTACATCAAGGGCAGGATCCATCGTTAGCAATCACCCAGGAGCTATGAGCAACAGCACTCTGGTTGGAGGCAGCGCCAGCTCGCCGCTCATGAAGGGCCAGTCCACCAACAACAGCACGCTCAGTCTGAACCTCAGTGCCGCCAACGATGCCACTCACCGTCCTTCACCTTCAACCTTGAAGCTCCGTCCCTCGGAGGCTGAACTCAGCGGAAGGCACAACCACATGGTCGACATGTCACTGCAAGTCCCTCCATCACCAGGTGCTCCTCCTCGCGATCCCCCATCTACGACGTTTGGTTCTTACGAGCACGACAACAACAACTTCCGACTTTCCGACACCATGGCATATGACTCGTCTTCGGGCCAATCGCCTTACAACCCTCCTACCACTCAGCTGCCTACGCTCCCGGGCCATGCGCTGCGGAAAGAATCCCGATCGCCATCGCCTGAGAATGGATACCCTCGCGTGCAGGTTCACGAGCCGAGTAGGTAGCCAGCTCCCTGGTGCGTTGAATTTTTTGTATTTTAGCAATTTGGTAGTTACATACTATACTGGGCCCACCCTAACTTTTGACTAAAGACTCTGAGCCTGCACAATATTCGTCGTATGCTGTCCCCGCCAGACTCCAACCGCGCGCATACTCTCCCTACTGTGAAGGAGGAAGCGATGCGAGCAGCATGTACAGCAGCAGCAACAGCCATACGGGGCTGAGCGCATTTGGGGTAGTGTACCACACATCGGAGCATAGCGGTATGCAAGGACAAGAGACGGAAGGATTGGCGAGGGAACGGCCACTATCCGAGTCTTCGACGGCCATGTCTGGGCATACGTCGATCCTGGGATCTATTATCAGCGAGGGCGAATCACACGGTCGACAGTCGAATCTTGTTGCGCCTGGGCAGTCAGGGGCGACGGACTCGCGGCTAAGCGAGTTCTACGAGGCGTACTACCGCAACTCGCACTTTGGGCCGGCGCAGTCTGTTGAGACGATGCAACACACTCTGGACAGACGATCAGTCATTATCGAAGTCGACACGCCCTTGGCGTCTCCTATGGTTTCTAGGCAACCCGGGACTGCGTATTGAGACTGGATACGCACGCCAGCGTCAACAGCAAGACATGGCTGGAGCTGTGGCCACAAGACAACATGGGCCTCTGATGGACCCAGGACGCTTTTCTTTTCTTCTTCTTCAACTGGGACGGTTGAACTCTGGATATTCATGCGGTTGGGAAAATCGGAATTTGGGGATGGGACAGGCGAAAAAAAAAAAGATACGGTGACGAGTGTTATGTCTACTTTCGAGGCAAAAGGGTTTCATCTACCATGACACGACATGGGTTTTTTTGTTTAATATTCTCTTCGGATTGTGTATTACATATTTATTGATGGCTGACTTGTACAAGCCATGGCTGGTTTTTGTTGGTAACATATATTAGTATGGATAAATAATCGGATGAGCTGCTTCACAGGATTCACTGGAAGAGCCTTGTAACATAAAAATTCAGCCCTCGATACGTATGCAAGCGTGTTGTGCAGGAGTGGTCGATAAGGCTGCCAGCCTTGTTTCCTAGCCACTCACCGTCTGACTGCTATAAGGACGATGATGGTGTGAGGCCAAGTCAGTTTTGCGGGTGAGGCCATGTTCACGCCATGCCGGCCAATGAGGATGCAGCAACGGTAACCCCTGGCAGAAACCAGCGAGGCGGTGAGGGCGATCCCTGTCGTCGACATCGCCGCTTAAGATCGTGGGTTCGCCACGCCCGGGAATTAAGACAAGAGTGACGAGTAAAAGCTGCCGGACCCTGACAGCCTTTGAGCCTCGCATCTCGTGTTTGCCTACCTCTAATTATTGACGACTTTTTTCTTACCCCGTCCTTTGGCCCTATTCCACTACCTAGCCCTGTTGCTTTTGGCTGTCCAAAATCACCTGCCTCGAGCCCAACACTCTTGCTTGCTTGCTTGCTTGTTTTGTTATCGCAGCCTCCACCGCCCTCACCCACCACCAACGCTTTCAGCTGGGCCCTCGACCCGGCCCATAATAATCGCAGCCATGCTCACCATGTATTCTGGCACCAAGCTCACCGAGCTACCGCCTGGTGTCAGCGCCACACATTCTCCACAGCTGCGCAAAAGAGGCTCGTCGACACAAATTGCGCCCACGGCCCAAGCCATAGACACAACAGACTCTCGCGAACAAAGGCGGCGCATCCACCACGAGGCAGATGTCGTCATTGTCGGTGCTGGCATCCTGGGCTGTGCTGCTGCTGTCGCATTTGGCAAGCAGGGCAGAAGCGTCATATTGCTGGAAAAGAGTCTCAAGGAGCCTGACCGCATTGTCGGCGAGCTGCTGCAACCTGGCGGTGTAAATGCCCTTGAGAAATTGGGCATGAGGGGTACGCGCTGTCTGTTTCAATGAGGAAGTGGGACGCTGACAAAACATTGTAGATTGCCTCGATGACATTGACGCCATTCCCTGTTATGGCTATCAGGTCATGTACCACAAAGAGGAAGCCCACATTCCCTATCCCGACAATCTGATTAAAGGCGCCCCCTCAAAGGCACCCGAGGGTCGCTCCTTTCACCACGGCCGCTTCATCTCCAAGCTCCGCGCAAAGGCAAAGGCGACGCCCAATGTCACTGTTGTTGAGTCGACAGTCACGTCGCTAGTCAAGAGCGACCACACCAACCAGGTCGTAGGTGTATCGTGTCAAACCGACGGCGAACAGGACTACTACTTTGGTGCTGTGACGCTGGTCGCCGACGGCTATGCATCAAAGTTCCGCAAGGAGTACATTCCTCACCAGCCCCAGGTCCGCAGCAAGTTCTGGGGTCTGGAGATGATTGACGCTCAACTTCCTGTTCCGAATCACGGCCATGTCATTCTCACCGACGCACCTCCAATTCTCATCTACCAGATCGGTACCCACGAGACGCGTATTCTCATTGATGTACCAGAGAACTTGCCCTCGGCGTCGCCCAAGAACGGCGGTATCAAGAACCACATGCTCAACGTGGCACTGCCCCGCCTTCCTGAATGCGTACAGCCCGCCTTCCGCAAAGCAGTCGAGCAAGGCAAGCTCCGTAGCATGCCAAACTCCTTCTTGCCTCCTTCGACGCAGAAGCAGGCCGGCCTCATTATCCTCGGTGACGCAATGAACATGCGCCATCCCCTTACCGGCGGTGGCATGACGGTGGCCTTCAACGACGTAGTCCTTCTTTCTTCCCTTCTCTCCCCCGCCAACGTCCCCTCGCTCGAAGACTCGGAGGCCGTTCTCGCCGCCCTCGGTAAATTCCACTGGCAACGCAAGAACGGCACCAGCGTCATCAACATCCTCGCCATGGCTCTCTACTCGCTCTTCGCTGCAGACAACGTCTACCTCGAACTCATCAAGAAGGGATGTTTCAAGTACTTTTTGCGCGGCGGTGCCAGCGTCGCAGAGCCAAGCGGTATGTTGGCCGGTTTGATTACCCATCCCTGGATGCTGGTCTACCACTTTTTCTACGTCGCCGTGTATGCCATCTATGTCCGACTACTCGAGGTTCCCTTCTACATGATCCCATGGACACTGATTGTCGAGAGCACAATGGTGATTTGGACGGCTGTCTGTGTCATCGGTCCTTATATCATTGCCGAGGCGAAGATTTGATGAAAAGACGACAAAAGCATGAGCAAATGTTGTACGGAAACCTTGTTTTTTTTTTCATAATGTATATACCTCTTTTTTGTTTGCATGACGCTCGCTCTTATGTCCTTTATGCAGAGCGCCTGGGGTGTCTGGACAGCTGGCGGGTGTTTGATGGGTAGTTAGATTTTTTTTCTTCTTCTAGATATGATAGTAATCGTAATTTGTATGACGTTCACGTCTTCTATTCCTATCCATGCTTTGACATGTGATTATGTCCATAAAACAAAAATATACCCCGTTGCACCAGCGTATACAAACTCTTCTACACCCACCGTAGTTGTTATACATCTATTCTTTCTCATCCTGCCTATTAGAATACAAAAGCAAGCCTGGATATCAAACCCCCCCCATCTCGCCAGATTCATCTATCCAGATTCATGTTATCCAATTATACTAACTAGTTTAAATCGTACCCCCGTGATTTCATCGTCATCATTCTACGCTCAAAAAAGATCCAGACTTGTAGATTATCATCCCTGTTCTCATGATATGTTCAAGTTGGTTTAGGAGCACGTAGTCTATCCCCTTTTAGGTTTTTTTTGGTTCACTGAATAGGGAACAAGAAGAAAGTAGAAACTTTAACAGGGAAACAATGTATTGTGTTTCCAGGTTTCATGTGAGATATCTTTGTAGATGTGGTGAGGTGGAGAGGTGGAGAGGCGAGGGATGTGTATAGTTGTGGAGGTCAGGGTGTTGTTTGACGTAGTGATTTTGTTATGGTAGGATGTGATTGTTTGGATTGAAGGCGTGTGAGAAGATTGAGATTATTGTGGATGGTAATGGAGTGTTTTTTTTTTAAAGCAGTTTTAAGAAGCTTATGTGTATACACACGTTGGACATACAAAGGGAGTGAGAGAGTGAGAGGAGAATGGACAAAAAATCTACCTTCTTATTGTACTTATAAATAAATATATAAGTTGTAGTATGTAAATAACGTGGTATCAATCGTAGTCCCATTAAATTTGTACAGCCCAAAAAGGAAGAAGAAGATGATGAACAGAAACGAAAAGGAAAAAAAAACCTGGATCATCCAGCAGCTTGAGATACCTCCCCCGAGAGATTTGTTAAGAGTGTAAAGACCTCCGAAAACTAACAAGGAAAAAAAAAGTCGCGGAATAGAAGGAGAAGGAGAAGGAGGAGGAGGATAAAAAAAAGAAAGNTCCCCCATCAAACAAACCACCGTCTGCTTGGTTTTTTTCTTCAAAAAATTTCCAAACCCTCAAAATCCACGCACAAATTCCTTGCTTGGAACCTTTCATCACTGCCAGCCTCGCTATTCGCCGCTGTCCGTCTAGCATCAAACATGCTGAGGCCAAAGTTAGCCGGACGACTAGCATACACGCCCACCCTGACCGCCTTATCCTCGACGCCCCAGAAAAACCACGTCACCTCCCTCAACTTTTTCCAGCCGACCAAATCATCCTCGTACCATACCCAAAGCGCATAGCCAATACGCTCAATCTTGACCCGCAAGTCGTAGCGTCGCTGCTGGTGCGCTGGGAGCGCCGAAAGCGACCAGTCGGCGCCGTCCGAGTTTGCGACTACAGACGTCGCGTGGCAGGCGTTGTTGCAGAATTCAAGGCCTACTTTGACCCATTTTGAGGCTGGCGTCTGCACTGCTGGGTAGGCGGGTGGGGGTCCGCGGCTGTCGACTACGACTGGCTGGGGTCCGGTACCAGACGGGTTGGGGGATGGTGGTTCCACGTTTCCAGGGTTGCTGGCTATCGACGTCTGAGGCAGTGATGACGTCGCAGGTCTTTGTGTCGCGTCGTCGTTGTCTTCTAGCAAAATATCTGCAATGTTGGGGACCTCGAGGGTACTGGTTGCTGTTGCTGGTGGTGATGTTGTTGCCGCTGTCGCTGCTGCTGCTGCTGCTTGTTGTGCTTGTCTCGCCGCCATTTGTCCTGGCGGTGTGCCCGCGAATATCACCAACCCCCCTTGATCCCATTCCAACTCCCAATCAGCAGACACTGTGACTTCAGCGGCTATGAAGGGATTGCGCAGCGCTGTGTAAAGTATCGGGGCCGTGGAAACATCACCGGATGGAGGCTTTCTCCAAAGGTCGGTATTTGGGGGCGCTGCCAAGGTGAAGGACCCCAGCCATTCTGGCACAATGTCGTCCGAGACATTGAGAGGCGTGAAGGAGGAGCTCGCAGGCGGCATCGTTCTCGGTGGGCTGCGGGTTTGGCCGTCTGGCGGGCCTGGGATGGGATGGCGTATATATGGCTATCAAGGGCTATGGATCGGTAGTAGACGTGGGCAGTTCCGGTGGGCTGCCGAGTAATAGTGGTTGAGTGGTTGTCTAGCTCTGTGTGACCAAGCTCGGAAGGTCATTCGCTTTGGCAAAAGCAAGGGTCCGGCTTATGTTTGGCTTGGGCAAGCATGTCAAATGGACCAGAGATCTGCAAGAGGGATCGTGAAAGGCGCCCGCGCGGAAAGCCGTCAAGGAAGCCTATCGCACGGTCAGCACGAAACCGTTCCATGTCATAAGCGCGCCCCTTATACGGCGCCCGTTCGTTTGCGCCTCAGCACCTGTGGCTGCGTGCATCCCACGCGTGCCAACGACGCATTCGGCTTTTCAATGCGCCTGCTCACCTTTTGGCTGGACGGGCTTGTCTGGCGTGCTCGTTTGGAAAAACTTGGGAGCCTGCTACGTGGGCACGTAGGGAGGAGCGGTCCAGAGTTTATATAAGTAGATACTCTGTCTGGTAGTGCTTGGCTTGGCCTAGTCGGCAGGTAGCTGATGGTCATCCAAGCTGAGACGGCTTGCCACCGCAGACGGTCCAGCAGCTACGCGTCATTGCCATTGCACTACGCGACGTGGGCGTCAGCCAGTCCCAGGAGTCAATGTTGCGTCGGTCCCAGCGAACGAGTCTGGCGGGAGAGGGGCGAGACGAGCAATTGCTCAAGGAAACATGGGCGCCAGCTGGAGCGCAGAAGGTGAGGCGGCCTAGGAGAGGCGATATCTCTCAGCCCCGCTGCTGCGCCGACAGGAAAGCGTAGAAAATTTTCTCCTTCATCTCTCGCGCCCGAGGGACGTTGCTCGGAGGGGGGTGGGCAAACGCGGCAAAACGGTGTGATGCTATTTTGCTTTTCTTGTTCTTGTTCTTCTTCTCAGCTGCGGGCAGCCGTTGCTGACTCCAGCACACTGGCTGGGATTTGGGACGTTTGTGTTTTCGGGCGAGGCTCGATGCAAGATTTGGTGGCAAGGACGGACGGGTGTGTTGCAAGGTTTCACAGCAGAAGAGATATGTTTTGCATATGCCCTTGCAAGGCCGTAGGCGCTCGGTATCATTGGGCTTTTTTCCCCTCCCCCGCATACATACGTAATCGAGAGACTCGCGCCGAAGACGGCTGCCGCTCATGGCTACACTTCCGGCATACCACCGCCGCCGCCCTGCAATTCTCGTGATGCGTGCAGTCCAGTGCATTTGCTGTCAATCAAAAGCCACCTTGCGCCCTCATGTATTGCCCGCTGTGTTGGGCAGCATGGCGTGTCCCAGTCGCCCAAACGCCTGCACGTTGTCTTCCACCATGCGCTTATCCGATGGTGTGTTGTTCATGTTTGATTCAGCGCCCCGTTTCTCTGCCAGAGAGCATTCACCATGATTGGCAGCACTAGGTCCATTCTGTATACGCGGTATCAGTCCAGTTGTGTTGTTCATCCTCAGTACCACATTCGGGGGGTAGAAGGCAAGCCTCTGTTTTATCGGTAGCATGCACTGGTTGTAAGCAGTGTGCTATATAGCTTCTGCACAGCCTCCCGGCTGTCGTACAATAAAGCCAAGACACGTATTGCCATCAACAGAATGCTAACTTGGAAAACGAAACAAGACATGTGTGTGTATGTACGTCGCCCCTGTATCTTGTCTGAGTTCGGACGGGCAACGATTCATCTCAACTCCACAACAAGATATCTACGGCAGTGCCTATCCTTCATCCAAAAAAGATCAAGGCTGCAGGTCCCATTGCAAAAGCAACATCTTCTCGGGCCTGTTTTGATGCGGAATGAAATGAGGCCACGTAACTGGCACAGTCACATGTTCGATACTGCACTCTTGACAAATACTCTACTATTCATGACTACATACAGATCCGCACTGATTCACCAATTGCCCGAACATCACTCCACATTCAAGTGCTGCTCTTACTGACAATCTACGCATATAACCGATGCCTGATAGTTCACAAAGGGGTTTTTTTTCTCCTGCAAACCACGTGCTTGTCTCTACTGAACAATGTGCAACCTACACAATACACGTGCATCTGACTGTCATGACACGGTAATTACCGGCTGCTCCCTCGCCCAAATGCTCGACAGACTAATATCCTGCCGGCTCATCTCCGATCACGTCACAAAACCATAATTTAATTGACATTGCAGAAGACGACCTGGATGCCGGTGAGGCTAAGTACATTGGGTAGCATCAAAACCAAGCTCGGATTCAGACTTGGCCGAAATGGCGCAAAGTTTGAGCCTTTGCCTAGTGCAGCCCATTATCCCACTACAGGTGGTTCGATGAGTAGGGATATACATACTATTTGGCACATGTCAAAACCTCTCAGAGACCGCTATCGCTAGCTCTTGCACCGTGACCTTGTGACAACTGCTAGCGCCAAATCGCGACACGATGTGTAGTAGCTACTTCCTCATCCGCGGCGTGGCCAATCAAGCATGACACCTGCAATAGTCGCAGTCACACTCACCACCCAAGCTATGATGATACAAAACCTGTAAATGGTGCCAGCGACATGGCAAGAAAGATGGTGCAATTTCTACTCCTGGGTCGATCTTTACTCACATTGTGCTGATGATCGTACGATGGTTGAGTTTGAAGAACCTGGGTTAGTGAGGAGAAAGATCGGCAGACAGGGGATGGACCGGGACACAAATCGTGAACTGTGGGGCGGAGTTTTGTCAATGAGGATCTTGGATACGAGCCAGTCGAGATCCTCAACCCACACCAAAATCCCATGATTCGTAAAAACGGAAATAACCATTTGTGGAAATGCGTGCGCCACAGTGTCCAGGAACAAGCCAAGGAACAAAGAGGTCGAGTAGTCCGGTCAGATCGTCTTCTGGAAAAAAAATCATGGCAAACTATGACTACTAGAGTTTAATTGTCCGGGCAGTGTGAAACGACGTGCAGCTGGCTCTGGCATCCCTACCGATAGTAATTCTAATAGTAATGGACGTTTGGGTAATACCAAAACGTTCGGTAGCATTATAGGGCCACATTCAAAGGGCGGATATTTCAAATCTACCAGTGGATAATATTCGTCACGCTTTTCGGTAGACATTTATGCGCCGAGGCAGGGCGTCTGATGAAGCGCAGAGGTGAAGGCCTTGATGGCGGAGAAGTTTGTCAAACGACTCTTCTGGACGGTACTGTAGGTTGTTCAAGGATTGTTGAAAGTGTGGAGCATGATTGGGGCGAATGGCCTTGAGATACGAATCCCACGGCTGGAGCTCGATAACAAGATATCCGCCTGGTGCAAGCGAGTTGCTGCATTTGGCGAAGAAGGCGACCAGACCTTGGTCGCCATGCTCGAGATGGATCCATTTGATGACGGATAAAGCTAGGATCACATCATAAGTGTCTTGGAGATGGTGGCCGGTGGGCAGGGCCCAATCCGCGGCGACGAAGTTGACGCTCGGCATACTGGCCAACCAGGGCGACGGGTTGGGTGCAGCCTTGCCTTGGGGCTCTATGCGATAGCCATGGGTGAGCAGGGCCGAGAGGGGAAAGTAGTCGACAACGGGCGGCGAACTAGCGGTAGGGGGCCGACGGCGGGAGGCGCGCAGAGCGTAAAGCTTCTCGGCCTGGCCAACTAGGCTGGGATCTATATCGACGCCGGTCACGGAGGCGGCGTCAAAGTCAAAGGCTGCAAGTTTGATCAATATCAAGCACATGGTTGTCCATAGTCGGTTCGACGAGGCGAGCAGGGGTATCCTTGGCGACGACTTACCGAGTTGAACACTGACGCTGCCTGCGTTTGCACCCACATCCAAACAGTGCTTGGCGGTGAAGATGGCCGGGATCAGCGTATCCAGGATTTGCAGTCGTGGGTCGACAACATGAGTGGCAGAGGCAGGTTGTTTGGAGACGCCACTATAATCTGCGCGCGGAGTCAGCAACGGCTAGTCGAGGCAACCTGTGCCGAGCGGCCGGCCGGTTCGAGTAAAGGCAGGAGGGGACAAGGAACCGTTCAGGGCAAAGTTTGGTGGCACGCACCGTGGTAGTTGCCAAACCTGGTAGCCATGGCGGCAGAGTCGAGCCAGGGTGCTTGTTTAGCGGGGGTGTCGATCGCGACGGGGGCGCAGGTTCTTGGGGGCGGCCTGTTGCGGGCGAGTGGCGACGTGATTCATGCGATGGGGGCGGCCGTGAGTTTGGGGCTGGAGGGATAGAGTGGGATTGGAGAGGGACGGGGAGATGGGGAGATGGGTAGATGGGTATAGCAGATGGGGCAGACGGGCGAGATGAGGCGAGATGAGATGAGGCTAACGGGGGGAAGGATAGGGGAGGGGAGAGGCAGTGCGTGATGGAGGATGGAGATAGGATAGGGAGATGGATAGGGATGGTGGAGGGGAGCGATGATGAGTGGCCAGCGGTGGAATACTAGCAAGTATAGTAATAGTGGATATATACAGCAGTAGAGTGGGAGGAGTAAGTAGAGAAGAGAAGGATTTGCGAATGGAGAGTGGGTGAGTGAGTGAGTGGAGTGGGATGCCAGCGAGGGAAGGAGCTCGCGTAAAGGGCCTAACACGGCAGATCTGCCTCTGTGTGTGTGTGAGTGAGTCTCTCTACGGTACTCCTTCTCTCAGGCTGGCAACCAACCAGTCCAGTCCAGTCCAGTCCAGCCCACTCACGCCCTCAGTCAGTCGCTTGCTCAATTAAACCCCCATCCATCCATCCAATCCATCCAATCCAGTAATCCAGCAATCAATCAATCAATCACGCAGCCAAACCACCCATGTCCAAGTCAAATAAATGGAGGACGCGAAGCGAGGCCCATGAAGCGCGCAGGGCAGACAGGCCCAGGAGCAGCTCATGAAAGCAGCAATGCGCCCGCCCAAGGTCGCACAGGGCCGACTTGGCTAGGCCAGGGTGAGCGCAGGTACGCTGGATGGGTGCTCGCCAGTGCGTGCCAGCAATACCTACGCGTCGACTATTAGGGGCTCTGCCGACTCCACGATACGACTGTAGGGAGGTGCTTGCGCTCGGGCGCCCGCAAAAGGCGGCATTTGCCAGGGTTGCAGTGCAACATGAGGGACAGGGCCCGTGGCAGGGCCCCAGAATCCGGTGCATGTAGGTAGGCGTATACTCGTCACCCACTATTGATGCAGATGTCGTTGGACAGGTGACGGCGACGGCGACGGCGACGGCGACGGTGACGGTGACAATTAACGGCCAAAGGGCACAACTGCCGCAAGCCCACTCACACACTCACATACATACCCCCTCCCCAATGGCGCCTCTCGCAGTCCCTCCACCTCGCCCCTCTCCAAGCGGGCGGCGGCGTGATTCGCGTGAGACGGGCTCATGTATGTCTCGGTCTGTCGAGCACAAAGTTGCGCCTCTGCATCGCGCACTCTCCCAAAATCCCGGAATTGGGCAGACCCGTTGCTGACCCTGGTCGCCACTATGGCTCATCATTCACGCAGCGTCCGTGGCAGCAGACCCAGCAGAAAAAAAGTCTCCACCGAGCAGCGGGGAGACCTTGAGGAAAGACGTCGCAGGGCAGATCGCTTTTAGCCGCAACCCGCCGGCGTGCCATTGGATCTCCCCTCCCCCGTGCCCTCTGGCAGATGAAGCTCTTCACGGCCTCAAGCCGAGAGCACTAAGCTGTTCAATTCGAGCCGTCCACACCACCCTTGCAACAGCGTTGCAGGTGGTCTAGGCACACACCCGCTTCGCAATGCTACCTCCGCTCCCTCTGCCGCATCCCCCCTCCTCCCAGTCCTTGGAGCTATGTGATATCTGGCATGTTGCTCCATATTGGCTGCCCGCCGCGTTACAGCGTGCGACACCCTAGCCCGCTGTGATTCGAAATCAACCTGGCCTGCGAAACCCGCTCGCCATTGTTTGTCTCTCAATGGGCCCGGCCTCGACCTCTTTCTGGCGACGCCTCACGAAAACACCTGCCAGCTGGCCGCGACAAGGAGAGAGCCAGACAGCAAGAGGCGCGCAGAGAGCAGAGAAAAAAAAAGAGAGCTTCTCTGTGTCTGGCGCCCGGGTATGCTTCCCAAAACTCACTGCTGCATGAGGTCCAGATAGAGGGAGAGAGAGTGTGTGGATGCCCACCACCCCCCGAGACGACATGCGTCAGCTAGCCCGGCATTATCCTAGACACGATGCAAATAATTGAATCAACGGGTGGGTGGATGGGCGGATGGGTGGGTAGCTGGGTAGCTGGGTAGCTGGGTAGCTGGCGGGGGTGGATAGATGGATGGGCGAATAAATGAATCATCGAGGCAGACATGATGCCACTACTGGATGAATGGATGGCTGAATGAAACAGTCCATCAAGTGAATGAATCAACAGCGACAACAACAACAACATCGCACCACTACCCTGCACAAGCTGCTCTACACTACATAGCCTCGAGTACTTACTCCGCCGCCCGACGCTCGCAGTGCCTCGCCGGCGCCATGGTGCCAAAGTGCTTCACATGGCCTCGCCGCAGCCCACACGTCAGAATCTGGGGGTCCACGAACTAGCCGTCCGCCAAGCTCGGATCCACACATCACGCAGCGTCGTCTGCTGCACTTATCGCTGTCCTGGTCGAAATTTATGCTCCGAGCCGGCTACGCTTGACGGTTGGCGTGAGGCTTGCCAGTGAACAGGGTGCATGCGGGTCCGCCCCGGTCTGCATCCTGTCCTCTTCCCGGGCGGCCGTTGTTTTAATGCGTCTGAGCGCCTCTCCACCTTAACGTCGCCATTACTGAATTCAAGCAGCCCGGCGGCGATCTGGCTGCTGGCGATCCAGATACGTACAGGGTCGCCTACAAGGGGCTCTTCAACTATAAACCACTCATGCCGCCACACTAGAGGCAGTGCTGCATTCCTGACGTCCTGTCCAACTCTGCACCACGCCCGGACGCTCCCAGTCTGAAAAGAGCCTCCAAACTGAACACAAACGTGATCCAAATGCGGCTGCGTGCATCGTGTCCTGGTTCGGGCAAATAATAATACACGCATGTCCCAACCACCTCCTCTTCCTCCACCCCCGGCCCTCCCTCTACCACCCGCTTCTCAACCTCCTCCAGCCATGACTGAGACGCAGAAGCCTCCCGTCTTCTCCCCTCCCGGCTTTCTCGACTACTCCCATCGCCGCCTACCCCCACTGGAGATTCCCCCAGATGCTGTACCACACCGACCGGATCACCACTTCCGCTCCCCCATCAACCAGCTCCCTTCAATCCACTCGGGACTGCCTCCTCGCAATGACTACCACTCACAGCCCCACGCGACACATAGACCAACAGCCGCGCCCGTTGACAAGCTGTTGCAGCCCTCCAATCCATACACTCCGCCCAGGTCCGATCCGCCATATTCTCCTCGGCAATACGGCCCTCCAATCTCGCCACATTCAGAATATGACAGCAGAGGCCCGCGAAGACTAGCTGAACAGCGCTATTCCTACGAGGAGCATCGCCCGTTTCAGCGCCATCCACCACATCCTGAGCAAGGAGGGTATTCGTCTCTTACTTCGCCAGTCGAACCATCGCACCAAAGGTCTTATCCTCCGCTTCCCTCACCTGCATATACCCCAAGCTATGCATCAAGTAGCACTCCATATCGGGGATCTGTTGGCTCCCTACAACATGCGCGATCTCAACGCGGCTCCATTGGAGGGCCTTTGGCCCCGGTTGCATATTCAGAGCCTTCGGCCGCTGCTCCTCCACCCCCAAAACAAGTGCGCCCTGTCCCATTACCAGGGTCCATACCACAACCCGTGTACAATGAACAACTGTAAGTACTTTCTCCTGCCCCGGACACCAAAGTGACGCTCAACTCACAAATCGCAGAAACCTAAACTATGAGCTCCGTGTCCGGCAACAGCCCATTGCCGCACGAGCGTGCGGATTCGGCGAACGCGACCGAAGAGTTATTGACCCTCCACCAATCATCCAACTCTTAGTAACGGATCCGAAAACTGGTGCTGCTGAACAAGAAGAGCTACGCTACTCTCTCAATGTAGTCCACTGCACGCTCTGGAATGCAGAAGGCACCAACGAAGAAACAGCACTCATACAACCAGACCGACGAACGACACGGCGATTAATGGGCCAGCTCGTAGCCTCGCCATCCGTGGCAAAGGACGAGCACGACGTCGAGGGCTGTTTCTTTTGCTTCCCAGATCTTTCATGCCGCACCCATGGCAAATACCGCCTTCGGTTTGTGCTTATGCGCATCGATCCCATGAACCTGCACGTAGGAGGCTTCTCGCCAATCCTGACCGAAGTGTTGAGTGACGTCTTTACCGTATACACAGCCAAAGATTTTCCCGGTATGCGGCCGAGCAGCGCTCTGACCAGGGCATTAAAGCTACAAGGCTGTAACATTCAAGTCAAAAAGGGAAACGAGAAGGCGCTTGCACGTAAGCGACTTACTGCGAGTCAAGAGCACGACAACGCAGAAGAAGAGGAGCTCAAGAGACGGCGTAGGGAATAACGACCATGACCCATGCTGTCTCTTTAAATAACTGGCTTTTCGCATAATCTTCCTTTATATCGGGCGGCGCAGACAGGGTCATTAGGGGATATCTGAAGCATTTTTTGCAGATGCTGTTTTGCATTTTGACGACGTCACGAAATGACTGCATTTCTCACCGACGGGTTTGATTTTGAATTCAACGGTTGGTGGCTTGTGCAGGATAGCAAGGGCGGAGGGTGAAACCTGGACGGCGTCGATATGGCGAACCTTTTTTTTTAAACTTTCTCCTGTACTTGCATTTGGGAATTCCAGCGATGAGAGAGCACGATACCATTCCATAGCACCTTATTCGCAGTCGATAGAAGTTTTGTTTCCAAGACACCTGAATATCATTGTGCAAGCCAACGGAAAGTGAGGTGTTGTAGTTGGGGCTCAAGTGCGGCGCGCACAAAGAAGGGAAAGAGGGGGAGGAACCGCGCTACCCACGTCGGCCCCACTAACAAAAGGTCCATGCGCCAGATTTTCTTTTCAAGTTTCACGCGCCTGAAATCTCACCTTTCTTTTCTTCCCTCCCCTTCCCCACAAGCAATTAAGGCACTGAAAGCAGCAATCATGAAATACGTGCTCGTGTCTGGCGGCGTCATCAGCGGCGTGGGGAAGGTAAGCTGCAGGTTGCCGCGCCTTTGATCATCACTAATGCGTAAAAAATAGGGTATCATAGGTAAGCTCTGCTCAAAAATGTGCCACTAGCATGGCACCAAATTTTCAGAGACTATATGACTCTTGAAGACATGGTGCGGTCTGTCCAAGACATGGGCTTTTGAAATGCTATGCAATGGCTGTTTAAAGAACTTGCGTAATCAAGCACACGACAGTAAATGTAGGCTAATGACGTACAATAGCATCGTCGACTGGCTTATTACTTAAAACCATTGGTCTTAAGATAAGTATAGCAGACCAGCACATTTGCAAAGCGTACTGACGTCTCAGCACGTCTCGTCGATCAAGGTCGACCCATATCTCAATGTCGATGCGGGGACTATGAACCCCAAGGAGTACGACTCATTGTGACCGATTCCATGCCAACGACTAAACAAAAAAACAGGCATGGCGAAGTCTTTGTCCTCTCCGACGGCGGCGAAGTCGATCTCGATCTCGGAAATTACGAACGCTACCTGAACATTACCCTAACACGCGATAACAATATTACCACTGGCAAGATTTACCAGCACGTCATTGAGCGCGAGCGCAAGGGCGACTATCTGGGTAAAACCGTGCAAGTCGTCCCCCATATCACGGATGCCATTCAAGAATGGATCCAGAGGGTTGCGCGCATTCCCGTCGATGACTCCGGCGAGGAGCCTGACGTCTGCATAATTGAACTGGGTGGTACTGTTGGTGACATTGAGAGCATGCCCTTTGTCGAGGCTATGAGCCAGCTGAGGAGACGCGCGGGCAAGAACAACTTCATGCAGATCCACGTCTCGTACGTGCCCGTTATTCACGGAGAGCAAAAGACAAAGCCTACGCAACAGGCAATCAAGGCGGTGAGGAGTAATGGTCTGATTCCAGATTTGGTATGTATTTGGGTCTTCAAAAGCACGTCTTCTATGTATCTATGTCTAACAAATCCAGATTGCCTGCCGTTGCGAACGCGAACTTGATGCCTCCGCTGTGGAGAAAATTGCCCATTTCTGCCAGGTTGAAAACGAGCAGGTCCTAGTTGTTAGGGACATGCCATCCATCTACCAAGTTCCCATGCTTCTCGAGCAGCAAAAGCTTATTCCCATGGTTCGCCAATTCCTTGCCCTTGAACAAGCCAAAATATCTCCTCAGATGTTGCAAAAGGGCAACCACACCTGGGCACAATGGCAGTCGCTTACCGGCCATGATACGCGGTATCATGACCCTGTAACCATTGCCCTGGTTGGAAAGTACGTCGAGCTTCAAGACTCATATCTTTCCGTCATCAAGGCATTGGAACACGCCACGATGCGGTGCAGGAAGAAGCTGGATATTCGGTGGGTTGATTCGGATCATTTGGAGCCAAAATGTCAACAGTCAGACCCCGCCAAGTTTCATAACGCATGGCACGAGGTTGTCAAAGCCTCAGGTATTCTTGTTCCTGGAGGCTTTGGTCAGCGTGCCACCGAGGGTATGATTGCAGCAGCCACCTGGGCACGCGAGAACAAGAAGCCCTACCTCGGTGTCTGCCTTGGTATGCAGATCGCCGTCATTGAGTATGCCCGCAATGTCTGTGGCATCAAGGACGCTACCTCGGAGGAGTTCAACGGCGAGGCTCAGAACAAGCTCATCATGTTCATGCCAGAGGTTGACAAGACCACCATGGGCGCATCCATGCGTCTGGGTCTTCGCCCAACATTGTTCCAGCCTGGCAGCGAGTGGTCTCGTCTCCGCGCTCTATATGCTGGTAAGAGCGAGATTCTGGAACGACACCGTCACCGCTATGAAGTCAACCCAGATTACATCGACACCCTCGAGAAGGGCGGCCTGAGCTTTGTTGGCAAGGACGAGGCTGGCGTCCGTATGGAGGTCATCGAGATCAAGGACCACCCTTGGTTCGTCGGTGTTCAGTTTCACCCAGAGTACCTTTCCCGTGTCTTGGATCCAAGTAGGCCCTACCTGGGCTTCGTTGCGGCTAGTGCGGGTATGCTGGAAGAAATTACACGTGATTACCAGAACGGCCCTGAGGCTGATGGTATCACAAACGGCGTAAACGGTCTCAAGGTTAGCAGTGTTTAGATAGAGCATTGGAGTCGGGAAGAGTAGGTCAACTAGCCATAGCACTGGGAAATCGGGAAGTCAGGCAGCGGCCAATGCATCTAATGGTGCCAGGTCTGCTCCTGTGCATGGGCAAATGACGATTTATAGGGCGATTTTTCTTCAAGTTTTGGAGTTAACGGACCATGGATTTTGACGTTCATTTTGGCGGGGTTGGATAGGCTGGCTTTTGTGGTCCCAGGAAGGCAACCTCTGAGACTTGTAAGAAAAAAAGAACTGCATGATACCTGGAAGGAAAGTAGCTTCATATCACTAGAGCATGACACAACGAATAAATGAATCAGTGACTTGGAAGATTTCATCCATGGCCATTGACTATTTGTCACTTCCATTGTTCCACCAAGGGTGCATCAACCAACTTCTCGTACACTACATACCTATCTGCTCGCCACGGTCATGTACAAAAAAAGGAAACGAAAAAAACAAAAACATACAACAGCGGGGATTCGCCAGTGGTCACCCACCTGACTACTAGTCCGCCGGTCAAAGACTTAACGTGCGGCGAGCGAACGAGAGCCAGTGATCTACTTTGCCGATGGTCGTATGTGAAGGAACCGCAGACAAAACTTTCCCATATTCCAACAATGTCAACCCCACCAATCACATAAATATCATATTCGAATTTCATTCCATTCATATACACATAACCGTCAAACCAGCGACGCAACCACGCTCTCTGCATCCCTCCTCGGCCCGTAGTTTCTCAGAAAATGGCCGACGGGGAAGCAATCCTCCACCCGCTCCATGCTCATCATGCTGCGCACAATGTAGCCCCTGCCGACGCGTATGGCGCGGATGTCGCTGCGGACCCACTGGATGGGCATGACGACGGCCATCATGTCGCCGAGGACGGACTCTTCTTCTGACGCGAGGGTCGTGAGCGGGTTGTCTGCGTCCCAGCAGGACGAGGTATCTGAGGTGCGTTTTTTGGTGTTGCGGGGTCTACCCGGCGAAGATGACGACGACGACGGGGTAGACGAATGCGTGCCGCTTAGACTCGACATTTTGTATGCTTTGTTGTGGAGGTTTTGGCGGCTGGTTGGTACAAGGGCTGGGGGCGCGGCGCCGGTGTATTTTGTCCAGAGGGCCTTGAGGCTGGGGAGGTTGACGGCGATGATGGCGGATTGGATTTCTAGGGCGCTGACGACGATCATGGTGCCGAGGATGTAGGAGGTGTCGAGGGAAGGGGAAGGGGAGGATAGGCGGAGGAGGATGACGATGCGGCTACAGGCGATGAGAACGGAGATGCCGCCGAAGCCGATGACGCAGAGGACGGCGATTTTTCGGCGCATGCGGATGTTTTTTAGGGCCCAGATGGTCGAGATGGGCAGGATTAGGATGTAGATGTCTACGAGGATGTTCTGGGTAGATGGGTGTTAGGTCGGGCTAGAGAGATGGAGATATGAAGACTGGAATGTCTTACTAGAATGCAAGGGCCGAGGAGAAGAATCATTTTGTTGATGCATTGTGCATCGGAATGCGTGCCTGGATGAAATATTTCGTCAAATGGCATGCACTGGAAACATGCTACAAGGCTGGCATTTGACGTTAGACTTTGTGGGTGCTCAGAAGGGTGGGCATGACTTACACACTGGCGATCCATACAACAGTGTTGAATCCCACTCCGAAATAGACGGCGTGTCGAAAGGTGTCGCTATCAGGGGATAGACGAAGGTAAAATACGAGAAACGCTAATTTGATCACCCAGTGAACAGAGTAGTAGAGGACTTCTTCGATAAACAGCCACTGATTCTCTTGGTCAGAGGACATTTCTCGAAAGTGACCTTGTAGTCTTTCACTCTCACCTTAAGAATCTCGAGATGGTGGTTCGCGTCTAGGGCTCCCATATGACTACTCTTAGTTAGCACAACTTTTCAATATGACTTTCATCCTCAAGGTATCTTACAGTCCACACCCCCAATATAAAAACATCTGTAGGACGCCCTGCTGTGCAAAACTAAAAGCCTAATCGCCATCCTTCACGTTAGCTCTCCGTCCCACCCAGCCTCTCGCTCAAAGATAAACATACCAGAATAGCGACCGCAATATAATCATCCCACCCCCACGTCCTCAAAACAATATACCGACAATAAAACCGCAGCAGAATCGACAATGTACCCACAAAGAATGTCGAATACGCAATCCCGTACGCAAGCGGCTGGATACTAGTACCCATGTCCATCATCATCATCATCGTAAGGCGGCAGCGGCAGAGTCCACAAGTCGATGCCAAACCCAGCCTACAAAGTGCATCTCTAATGCGAAAGGAACAAGATTTGCAAAAAAAAAGAGTGGAAAGAGGTGGGCTGACCCGCAGTAAGATCAAGGGAAAAAAACCTTTTCGAACTGGCGGCTGGGTAGGCTGACATATTAAACACCCCCTCCCCTTCGTCTCTTCTTCTTCTGCGTATTTTGCTTTTTGGGATTTTCGACATGTGCAATTGTTCTTGAATTGGGGCGCACATGGGTAAGCAAGGAGCCGTTTGGCTGCTGTGCGATCGCCGCACCCCCGTGGTGGGTTTGGAACAAGCGTTCGTGGGCTTGAGACGGCAATGGCGTTGTGGGGGCAAAAGAAGTAAATTGGCTGCGTTTCCGATGTGTCGGGAGAGGTGATTGATGGGTTTGTTTGTAATGCCGCGGACTTTCCCTCCCAAAAAAAAAAGGGGGTGGGGGTTGGATTGCTTTTTGCTGTCGTCGAGTATGTAGTTGCCTGTGGGAGTTTGGTAAGTGTAAGCACTGGACTTGTGAGGTTTGTGTTTGAGTGAACTGTTTCGAAACTGTAGAGAAAGAGCGCGGGATAGGTTGCTGGATAGGAGATGACAAAGAGGAATAGCGATTGCGTCTACGAAATGTGACAAATCATCGAATTCGGAAACGGGAAGATAGAAATAAACTACTCGTACACTTCCCATCTTTCTAATACTAGAGAATCCTCTGGTTCGCAAACAACACCACCGCCACCAAACAAACTCCATTCGCCCATCCCTTCCCGCAAAAAGCAACTTCCTACCCGTGTTTGCATCTCGTTTCGCAATCGCAACTGGCCGCCCGAACTCGCAACGTAAGAACAAAAAAAGAACAAAGGTTACACAGAAATAATTCAACAAGGAGAAACATCCGTTGTTCCCCGATCTCGGTCACGAAACTTCTCCAGTGCTGCTGATTCTTTTGTCCACGCCCCCGATCGATCAAATGGCCACGGCGATTATTCAAGATAAATGTCGGGCGTAGATTGCGAGACAGGCGGACGGAAGCAAGGGTATCAATGTCAAACGGAAGGTATTGAGGGTGATACAGGTCATGTGTAACGGATATTGATTTAGGCGAGGGCAAACGAGGGGAGGGAGCCAGAATATATTTAGACGACGGGTGCGGTAGTACAAGTGATCGGGCGATGCAGATACTCGATGGCGATTGACGAGGCTGTTTTAGTTCAGCAGCGCAGATTGTGTGTTTGTTCCATGCAGATCGAGATATCATACCATGTCACGTTACGGAAGATGGGTGAGGATGAAATCGTATTACGACTAAAGCAGAGGCTATCAAAGCATCTCATTGTTCATCTTTCTTTCGCTATAACAAGCTCAACGTACAAAGGAAACATACATGGGCGTGATCTCATTAATATCCTCGGACAAGCCGCCAGCACTCAAACCCTCGAGATGTAGTTCTCCGTGATGACCTTGTCCAGTTCCCCTTCTGAGCTCTGGATATGAATGTCCTTTTGGATCTTGATAGTACCAGTGTCTCCCACTGGCATCTGGTTCGACATACGCAGTGAAATCCCACCTTGTCGGCACAGTTCCTCTTCAGACTCGGTAACAGTGAGCCCCTGGTCCGTCCGCGCGACACTTCCCCTATGGCTCTTCCTCGCCCACTTGCCTACACGCAGCTCTCTGCCCTCGGAGCCAAACGTAACAATATGGCCCCGCGACGAGAGTCTGTACTTTTTGTTGTTGGGGTCGCTATCACCTCCAGGGCCCGAACCAGACGAGCTTCCGCCCATTATTCGGGTCCACAGGGGCTTGAGACTCGGCAGGTTGACTGCAATGACGGCGCATTGAATCTCGAGTGCGGCAATGATAACCATCTTGCCGAGTACCCAAGATGTATCTGGCGAGCGGAACAGCTCGAACAGAGGTATAAGCCGGAAACAAGCAATGATGACGGAACTGCTTCCGAAGGCCACGACGCCAATCACTCTGAGCTTGCGGTTCAGCGTCATTTGCAGGTGCCAGACTGTGTAGATTGGGAGAATGAGGATGTAGAAGTCTGCAAAGATGTTCTGTGTCGCTGTTATTAGTACCTTGCTGTCTGCGTCTGTAAAAAGAATGAAGGACTTACGAGAACAGACGGCACAATAAGCATGGCAAGCCTATTGATACAGACGGCATTTGGGTGCGTGCCTGGGTGGAGAATCTCATCGAATGGGACACACTGGAAGCATGCCATGAGCCTGGCTTTTGTGTTAGCAAGACGTGAGTTGTGTGTTGGCAAACAGCGCACATACGTGTTTATGATCAAGATAGTACCGTTTATGACGCCGCCAATGTAAATGGCGATTCGAAAAGGCTTCCTGGTTGACAGGCGCAGGTAGAATAGGAGGAAAGCCGATTTGATTACCCAGTGCACTGAGTAGTAAACAACTTGTTCGATAAATAGCCACTATTTTTAGTTAGGGAAATTCACCACTGATCACATTTGAAAGCACATACTTTGATGATTTGAAGCTGCTGGTGCGTAGTCAATGTTGTCATGTGTCTGTGTCTCCAGTCAGCAATTAGTCTGCAATGAGCAAAGCAGGGGCTATCATACAAACCACATCCCCAATACAGAAACATGTGCAGGATGAGTTGTTGACCAATGATGAAGACCTGTAGTTCTTGCCGTTAGATGTGTCTAGATATTCACAGGAGTACCGTGCAAACTACGTACAAGAATCAACACTGCGAAATGATCGTCCCATCCCCATAAGTGCAGGATATAGCGTCGACAGTAAAAACGGAGAAAGATTGAGATAGTACCAAGTACAAATGTAATGTAAGCAACGGCATACGCCAGTGGCTGGAGGTTTGATAGTGCCATGGTCTTAATATTGTGAGCTTTCAAACAAAAGTAGCCCACGACTCGAAGAGCGTGTATCGAGACGCAGAATGGACAACACAGACAAAGTTTATATCCACCAGAGCCCAATTGCAGGCTCTAAGTTCAGTCAGTCTCTGCTATGACGGTCGTGCTCCCAGGGAATGAAGGGGGCTTAGAAACCTGCTTGTCAGTGATCTGCCTTCTCCGATACCTGCGGACTCAGATCCATGAAATGCAGATGCATCAAAGCGTCCAAAAGTCTCAGGTTCTCGTACCAAGCCGTATGACCGTTACGCGTTGCCCTCATTGGTACTACGCACTGATATCGGAGTATTTGGGGAGCATACTCGAAACAGGATCTTCAATATGCTGTCCAAAAACAGAGGTTCAACTTGACAGTTGACATGCATCAGCGTTTTTTGACATTTTCCAGGTTCTAGGATGTAGAGATTTGCGGCGTAACGGACGTAGTGTGTACGCATACGTCGGAACGAACTTCTGGGAAAGGATATCATATAAGGAGACTTTCTAAGCCCCCACTGTCTCGCTGGGATGTCTCATGCAGAGCCAGTCAGAGCTCGTTCCAGTGTTTCCCCTTGGCAACTATTATCTCTGAGCATCGATCGGAACTTTTTGAAGCTGACCCCGCAGCTATTGTTTGATGTCACCTGCGGCTTACTTACTGCGTACGTATCCTTGCACGGGTGCAAACGCTACGCTTCCAGCCGTTGACACGCCTCAAGCCGTTGACAAGCCGTCAAACCCCTGAAACTGCTGACAGACCTAAAGCGGCCGACTCGGATCCGGATCCGGACGGACTTGAAGCGATGGGACGCAAACAACCATATAGAGATGAAAAGATTCCTCAGTACCCACCAAACGATCGAATCCTCTACGTTGGAACCGTTATTTTGCCTGCCAATCAAAAATAGGCGGCCAAAACAGGTTTCTCGATGAGTGACATCGCTCGCTCGATCCTCGTACAATCTTGCGTCTTTTTGAGTTTATTTGGGCCATGTGAAAGTTGCCTAGACCAAGATTATGATCGACGAGAAATTCGCGGACGAATTGCCGAGCTTGATACTGTTGTCCGGCTATCTGAGACAGAATTGAGAAAACATGTTGGGTAGACAATGGGGCTTGGTATTGATGACTAGAAAGCGATGAATCGACTCGCATGCATCGGCGACTTCCCCGTCATTCCCGCCTCCCCGACCACCGAAGCTGAACCGTAGTGTCGTAACACAGAGCTGTGATAGGTATGATCTACTACTACCCTTCGCAACTTCCACTCAGATCGGCGGCGGGGTTGGGACAGCCGTGTATACTTACTTCCGCCCAGCGTCTGTAGAAGAGGTTACGCGCATCCTCCTCGGCAATTATGCGAACGGCTATTTAAGATTCTTTAGCGAATGTTACGGAGATAGATGGCGATAAGAGCCCGGCTGGTGCAAAAGGGGACATGTACCTGATTTAAGTTGTTTCAAGATATTAGTTATATACAAGCCAGTGCTTCTAGTGGTCATAGCCTAGCTACTTCAACAAGAGGTAGCAAACAGAAAGCCTATAATTACCTGTAGTATACTGCTAATCGAGGTGTTACCGCTTCAGGCGATCCGATATGTCCGAGGTCTTGCTCCTTGCTTCAGTCGGTCCTTTAGGAAACTTACATACCCCGCAGGACTGTTCTCTGTCAGGGATGCGTGGGCGACAGTTGTGTCACCTTTACCAAGAGGAACCTAGTCTGTCAACTACGTGTAAGGATTCACTCTCGGCGCTTGCATATATGGAACATTGGCAGATATTGGTAAGTCTTACATGCGGGTGCAATGGTGCTCGTATTCAAGGTCGCATGGTGCTGCTCTTTCGTTTTAATTATCAAGGAACGCAGCCCCAAGCCATCAATCCTCAGAGCATTTCCAAAATCACTTCATTCCCCAATCTTGTTAGCGTAACCAACCTTTGAGGGCTCTGGTGGCTGCAATGGAAGTCATTCAGGATGCGGCACACAATGCTGCCCAAATAGATGCGTTTCAGGGTGCTTTGGCAGCGGCCCTATTCGGCGTGGTTTTTCATCTTTCTATTCTTCCTATCGAATTCGAGGTTATCATGGTCCACTTCATGGCAGCCTCTGTGGTCATTTTTTTCGGCATGATATATGTGTTCGGAATATTGAAGGCTCTGCTATTCACCGCAAGCTTCAGCACTGCATTACTAACCTCCATTGTGATCTATCGATTAGTGTTTCACCGGTGCCGAAAATTCCCTGGGCCAGTTGCTGCTAAAGTGTCAAAGTTTCACGCAGCATGGATCGCGGCAAAGAATGTCCAGTATTACAAGGATCTGGAGAAGATGCACGAGCAGTATGGTGACTTTGTGCGTACTGGTGAGTAGTCGTGTACTCAGAAATTCAGGAATAGGCGCTTGCTGATACGACCCCCAGGACCGCGAGAAATTAGCATTCTACGCAGCTCAGCAGTTCCAATCCTATATGGACCCGGTTCGGAGTGCCAGAAGTCAACATGGTATGACCAAACTGGAGGTGATCACCGAAAAGCCTCGATCCACATGACACGCGACCACAATGCCCATCGTCTTCGCCGTCGTGCTTGGGACCGTGGCTTCTCTATGAAAGGTTTGTACGGGCCCACGAGGTATAGTGGTGTGTGCTGACGTTGAATAGCACTGAACACATACGAGCCACGTATCAAAGCCAAAGCAGACTTATTCAAGAACCAGCTAGCCAACAAAGGAGAGGCATCCATGGATGCCTCAGCCTGGTCAATGTACTTCAGTTTCGATGTTATGGGCGATGTTGGCTTTGGAAAAGACTTCAACAACCTCAAAAGTGGTATCGAACATGTTGCCATCGAAGGCGTACATAAACACATGACCATGCTAGGGATAATGAGCCCCGTACCGTGGTTGCTGTATATCTTGAGTTCAATACCTGGAGCGGCGGCGGGTTATCTTGATTTCTTCTCCTTTTGTGCAGGCCAAATCCGGGAAAAACATCAGGTACGTGTCTCATCGCTGCACTACATGGAGCTAGTGAATTGACAAGTTGTAGACTTGGGATAGCGAAAAGTATCCGCAAGATGTGGTATCTTGGTTGCTGAAAGCCATTAAGGAAAAGGACGCTACGGCGCCCAAAACCGCAGCCGCACTCGAGGATGATTCAAGAGTAATGATCATTGCAGGGAGGTAGGAAATTCTAAGTCAAAAACAGAAGGCAGCAGCAGCTGACACAACAGTAGTGAGACCACTGCCACCACTCTTGCAGGAGCTCTCTTCTTCCTCGCCAAGTATCCCGAGAAGCAGAAAAAACTTCAACAAATTCTCGACCAGGTAATGCCAAGCGGATACAACGAGTGGTCATATGAAAAAGTAAAATCGGTTTCCTATATCGACGACTTTGTCAGTGAGACACTGCGACTTCGTCCTGCAATATTGACTAGCGGAGCGCGAGAAACACCGGCAAAGGGCATTACGGTAGACAACACATATATTCCTGGCAAGACAAACGTGTTCATACCAATATCGCTTATTCAAAAAGATCCCAGATGGTGGCAGCAGGGCGAAGAATTTATTCCCGAGCGGTTCGGCGAAAAGAGGGCAGAGATGGCAACTGACAAGGCACCATATATGCCTTTTTCTCTAGGTAAGTGCCTCAATGCAATAATGACAGAGTTCTAGATGCCAGTCAGCTAACACACCCAAAGGTGCGTACAGCTGTCCCGGAAAGAACCTGGCTCAGATGAGCTTGCGCATCTCGCTCTCTATGATTGCGCAGAATTTCGACGTGTCGTTTGCACCGGGTGAGACAGGAGAAGCTTTCGAAAATGAGATATTGGATACGTTTACTGTAACACTGCCGCCCCTTCAATTACGGTTTACTCCGCGGACGAAGGCTTGAATATGCGGGGGAGTGCGTATATGTTCCGATTGTTTCTTGCGGACGTGCTCACCTTAGGGAATAGTAACGTGATTGAACAGTTGGGTCGAGCAAGAATTCCTGCCAATTGAAGTAATTCATGTGCATCCTGTGATTGCTCTGTAGATGGGTGCGGGGAGCACGAGAGCTCAATAGGCGGCCAGAGGTGACTACGGGCTCCGAGGAGTTTCTGGTTTTAACTTTTGAGCGGTTGTGACAATCAGATGCCGCCAAGGCCACTGTATACATGTACGAATGGGGACGCTTCATTAGCTTGTAAAATTATCCAACGTGTATTTTCAAGAGCACATTTCATGCCGGGCTGCCGTGTAATGAGTGACTATGATCAGATGTGCGTCGGTGCGTGCTGGTATATGTATAGCAATAACGGCCGACTGTTGATCGTGGACTTGCTCTGCAAGCCGTTGCGCAGAGTGGGCGGTGGGGAAGCCGGATACTGCACACCCTCAGAGACAGGACGTTGGCCTTGTGACGATGCGGACATGGATGGGGCCGCATCAAGCTGCAAGATCGACGCGGGATGACTTCGACGTGCGACGGCCCGCTCTGCACCACACTCGCCACAGTGGAACGCGTCAGAATTTTGACATGTGACAGCAGTGAGAGGAACAGTCGCAATGGCAGTGAAGGATGAGGAGGCAAGCGGACAGTGACATTGTGGGGTCTTGGTCGCAAGCAGCGGCCGGGCAAGTGGACAAGTGTTGAGGGTCCGTTGACGATGCTCATGCGCCGCTGGAGGAATAGTGTCAGTGCATTCAATATGGATCCAGTACACGGGCGGCAGAAGTGCACCGGGGTCATGAAGGCCATTGGCTGTGATAGGCCAAGGAGCCGATGGTTCTCCGTGCATGGCGGCTAGCCGTGAGTCGAGCTGCGAGCTTGTGGCTGCACGAACGGTCGCGTGGCCCAAGAGTCGGTCCCATCCAAGGGTGGCCAGGTCGTAATTATGCAGGGCGCAAAGCATGGTTGTCGCGGGCCTGAATTTAAGGGAGTTGGAGGACAAGTCGAGGACAGCGAGGACAATGACAGCGACGAAGCTGCGTGCTGAACTGTCACCACCACTCTGGCTAATGTACTGACCCATGTCCATTGCCCAGCCACTGCCACGCCCCTGGCCCGTAGCAGCATGTAGGCATAATGGCCCTTGGCAGTCATTTCCCGTGCGAAGCGCTGGGTGCATGAAGCGGCGGAGGGCGTGATTGGGTACATGGCTGATGAACGGCCTCGCTCTTTGAGATGGGCAGCGTGGAGAAGAATTGAATTTGGGTCTGGCCATGGACTCGACTAGAGCAATTGCAGCCTAGGGGCGAATGGGGGAGGCAAAGGCCGCGAGCAGTGGGCCCGCCAGGACGAGAGGCCCTGGGCGTGGTTGGCTGCTCGGGAGTTGGAGCATGAGCTGGGCGGTGCAGCCATGAGCGTAATGGGAAAAGCAAATAGGGCGACAAACTGCAGCCAGCCGAGGGGTGGCACCAGAGGGCAGCAGGTTGACAGGCGAGCGAGGGCGTGGGAGTGAATTGGCGGTTGCTGTGGAGCTTTGGCGCTGATGACGGTGAAAGACGGCGTCCTCATTTCCGCCCGCGTTAGTGTTAGCGAACCAGCCTCATCCCAAGTAGCGGATCCAAGCTCCCCGTCGCCCTTTCCCTCCTCGAACGCCCTCGACGAGATAGCGACTTCCCCAGCTGCGCGACCACCGTGACTGCGCCTTCCATCTCGAGCCCTGACGAGCCGATCGAGCAGTCGCGACCCGCCCCTGTTGCTGCCACGAGGAAGCAGCGGCCCACGACAGCGACGACAGCAACAGCGACTGCAGCGAGAGAGCGCACCCCAGCCCGCCCTCAGCTACGTACGTCCGTCTCTCCCTCCCCCCCACACACGACACGACGACGCCCCAGACACCTCTCGCTCCGCTCTCGCCCTCGCCCTCGTCCTCCTCTCCTCCCCGTCCCTCCCTCTCTCCCTCTCCATCTCTACACCCCCCTTTGGACCCCCGCGCGCCCTCTCTCTGCCTGAGGCTGTCGACGCGCTGAAAACTATGAGCGCCGAACCCGCGCAGCCCTCCGCTGACGCATCCGCCGCCAACGGTATGTTCTTGACCCGGCCCAGGGCTCACGCCGGCCAATCTCCCTCCGACGCGATAACTAACCTTGACCCAGCTGCCATCGCCCCGAACTCCATGCTCAACGTGCCCCAGTCTGGTCCCCAGTCCACCGACAGCCACACGCCCAACACCGGCCTCAGCGGCGCAACCACTGCAGCAGACGCCGAGAGCATAGGACGCGGCTCCAAGCGAAGCCTCATGGGCAAACGACGGGCTGGCAGCACGGCGAGCAGCAAACGCTCTCAGCCGCGTGCTGCCCCATCAGAGAAGACCGAGCAGCCGCCCCCGCTGCCCGCGACGGCCGACCGCCCTGCATCGACGAGGAGTAAGACGCGCAAGGGCGGCTTGCTGTCGTGCCTGCCTTGCTTTGCACCCAAGGAGTCCCGCCTCGCCGGCGACTCGGCCCCGACGGAGAATGTCAAGCAGGCCCAGAAGGTGCCTGCAGGGCGCACATCGCAGTCGACGCCCGTCAAGAAGCAGGAGCCGACCATCGCCGAGTCAAGTAAAACCGACTCCAAGGAGCCCCTCGACGAAAAGACTGGAACTGAGACATTGGGTTCGAGTCTTGGCGACAAGCCTAGTCATGGCGATGGAACCACCGAGCAGCCGCCAGTCGAGGATAGTCCCCAGCTGGTGACGAGAAGCCCATCCCAGAGACAGCAAACAGAAGCAACCTCGCCCCCTCAACCCGGCACATTACAAACTGGTCATCCTCAGATAAGCATCACCAATCCCACGCCGGCCGCCACGCCAGTCTTGCCCCGCCCATCCGCAGAACAGCAACGCATAATAGAGGACCAGACCGAAGACCAGAAGCAGATTGACAGCGACATTGAAATGCGAGATGTGCCGCTTTCGCCCCACGACGTTCCGCACGAGGCCGACCCAACCGACGCTGACGCTGAACCCGAACAGCCCAAGGTCGATTTGCCTCCTCCGCCGCCACTAGCTGAGAGACAGGTCGCTGTGCAGGAGCAGGTTGCGGATGCGGGCGAGGCGCCAGAGGAGCAAAAGTACCTTTTGGGACCCATTGCACCCAGGTTCCAGGGTAAAAAGTGTTTGGTCCTCGATCTCGACGAGACTTTGGTCCACAGCAGCTTCAAGGTATGTCATGAAGACCATGGCATTTGCTCCTATTTACTGATTTGATGTAGATTCTGCATCAAGCAGACTTCACGATTCCTGTCGAAATTGAAGGCCAATACCACAATGTCTATGTCATCAAGCGACCGGGCGTGGACCAGTTCATGAAGCGTGTGGGCGAACTGTACGAAGTGGTGGTTTTTACAGCATCTGTTTCCAAAGTACGTGGCTGCATTGTTTGTTCCGGCAATTCCGCTAACGAGAGTAGTATGGTGATCCGCTCCTTGATCAGCTCGACATTCACGGCGTTGTTCACCACCGACTTTTCCGCGAAAGCTGCTACAACCACCAGGGCAACTACGTAAAGGTGAGAATATGAGCCCAAAGCCAGGTTCTAATCAGACGCTAATACCCGTGCGCAGGATCTCTCACAGATTGGACGCGACCTCAAGGATACCATTATTATTGACAACTCGCCCACTTCCTACATCTTCCATCCGCAACACGCCGTCCCCATCAGCAGCTGGTTCTCTGACGCACACGACAACGAACTCCTCGACCTGATACCGGTGCTTGAGGATCTCGCTGGCCAGCAAGTCAGCGACGTCAGTCTGGTGCTTGACGTGGCTTTGTAAGCATGCTCGAGACGATCATTACGAAAGAGGATACCCTTTGCGCATACCCTTCTCATCGCGCCGACATAATCACTTTACTTCGGGCGCAAACCGTAGGATGCAACACCTACCTATTCCACTCTGTACCTTGTAATCAGCTTTTAATGTGCATAAAAAGCGGCTCAGTGCGTGGCGGCTGTACAAGCTGCCGTGCAAAACCGTGCCAGAGTGTCACATTGCACACCCCATTTTTCCCACCACCGCACGCGCATGTTCTGGGGCGATGCCCCTCAGCCACACCATTTCCAACCATTGACACTAGGCTTGCGCGCACTGCCTCGACTTTTGCGCACAAAAAACAGGAGGACCGGCGCACAACGGCGTCCCTTTGGCTTGAAGAGCCACGAAAATCCACAGTAATATTGGCACATACCCCCCTTTTTTTCCAGCATATGCGACGCCTGGCCTCTCTGAGGTCTTGTAGTATCTACTATCAGTACCATTTCCTTTGTACGTTTTGTGTTATTCTTTTCTTGGTTCTGCATTGCTGGCGGGAACAGGCAAGGTCTATTCATCCCCACGACTGGAGCGTGCTTTGATGCCCCTCGTAACTCTCAGTTTTGTTTTTCCTCCTGTTTTTGTATGGCGAGGCTGAAGCGCAAGGTGCCTGCAGACGCATCCAGATGCCAGTAGGGGCCGTAGAAGTTCAGATAGTCAACAATACCCCTTCTATTTGTCAACCCACAGATTGGCTGCCGCGGCGTTGCGCCATGCATATCGTGAACCATGTGAGAGCCAGGGCATACCTGATCGCTGGGGCTTGCACATGCAATGATGACGTTGGATGCTAGATGGAACCCTAGGCTTGGCATTCACATGCTGCCCGCCGCCGTTGGAGCGTGTGCACAGCCACTCATCACGCGTCCCGCCAAAAGTGACACACGATGCTACACCTACTAGTCGAATGTACCTACACCTAGCCCCACGACGACATCGCAGCAGCAGCTTTGTCGCCACACTCAGGAGGTCCGGAGCAGGAGGCTTTTCGGGTATTTGGTCCGTCACCAAACACGACAGAGTAGGTTTGGGCTCGTTTGTTTGCTGCTCTGCTCCACCGTGGCTGCGTCGTCGCTTGGCCTCCTCGTCCCTGTGCCCTGTCTCTCTCTCCCTCTTCTCCAATATACAACCCACAGTCTTGCGGTGCATGGCTTGGTGATACAACGCCCACACTCACCTTCCTGTCTGTTTCTTGTTACGTTCCCCTCGCCATGGAAAAATATAGCCAATTTCGCGACAAAGGTGCGTCTACAGAATCCATGCACTCGACCGTCACCACCACTACTACTGCCTGATTTCCCTCCATATAGCTCTTGCCGCTCTAATCGCAGACTTTGATTCCGAATGTAATTGCTTACAGTTCAGCACAGGCACTGCAATTGCGCCTTTCCTCCCCGTGCCACCCCCGCCGGTCGGCATCCTCTGGCATCCGATATACCTCTTCCTCTTCTGCGTCCGCACACCTTTCGTCATTGCCTTTTCGCTTTTGTATTTCTTTGGCCTCGAGTTCATACCGGTGGGCAGAAGGCTGAAATATGTGGTACTCTGGTTGATGCTAGGAATTCCGGGAGTGTGGTGGGTGGACTTGCAGGTTGATGGGGTTAAGAGAGGGTACGTTCACTTGCGTGCAAAGAATTGGAGTTTACCGGAAGGTCTCATAGTTTCGGAGACATGCGGGCTAACAGACATGGCAGACAACTAAACTCGGCCAAAAACCATCTGCCCAAGGCTGGCACCATTGTCGCCTCATCCTTTACTTCGCCTCTCGACCCGCTCTACCTTGCGGGCATCTTCCAGCCAATCTTCACAAAGTCCTATCCGCACCTCCGCAAGGTCGAGCGCATAACCCTTTTCCGCGCCATCTTGCTCGCCTTCTCGCCGCCTTCCTTGACTCCACAAGATCCATCCAAGCTCGTCACGCTCAAACAACTCATTAGCGAAAACCCCGACAGGATCATATGTGTCTTCCCAGAAACTACTACAACAAACGGAAGGGGCATTCTACCGTTGTGTCCTAGTCTGTTAAGCGCCGATGGTAAGACCAAAATCTATCCTGTCAACCTCAGGTACACACCGCAAGATGTGACCACCCCTGTCCCTGGTGGTTACTTCTCCTGGTTCTGGCGTCTTCTCAGCAAGCCATCGCACCAAATGCGTGTCCGTATCGCCTCGCGTGTGTACAATAGCTCAAATCAAGATTCTCCAGCAAAAGCGACATCTGGTTTGCACAAGAGCAAGGCAACGACTAGTGGCTATGATGCAAACATTTTCGAACAACCCGATTTCAAAGACGGATTCATTGGGACAAATGGCGGGGCTGGAGATGGTATGGATGTTGATGCTGGCGGTGCCGATGACGGCCATGAAGTCAGTCCTGAAGAACAAAAGGTGCTCGAGCGGGTTGCCGAGGATCTTGCGCGCTTGGGTAGAGTAAAAAGGGTGGGTCTAAGTGTTGAAACGAAGATTGAGTTTTTGAAGGTGTGGGGCAGCCGAAGAAGATGAAGAGACCAGTCGACATCTGGTGAACGGGTGATTTATTCTGAACATCCGATGTATAGTGACATGTGGATTAGATCGAGCTTGGTAGCATTGTACTTGCACATCACATACTTCTAATATCACCAACATGTTAGTCTTTAAGTGTCATGTTGTTCGGTGTTGCTTGCCGCTGTTGAAGCTTCACTAGAACGCTAAGGATTGTCTTAAATTTTGAAGTCGTGACGGCGACAGGGATAGGTATGAGACAAGAAGTAGAGCGATGTTTGCTTTGGGATTCACAACCGGTAGTAAGACAAATCTGAGTACTAACTGTCCGGTGAAACGATGGCATTCGTCATCGTGCTGGACCCTTGCTTAGGCAGAGTTTAGCTAGCAGCCTAGCCACCCACGGCGTAAGTACATTGCTTGCATACTCAACTCCACACTAGGAACACCGCCTTCCAGAACATACCGTTATTGCTCAAAATCTCGGCTTTTCTTTTTGCCAACACTCGACTTGCATCATACAACTACCATCGCCCTACCTTCCTCTCCACATCCAGTGTATGATGGCTGAGCCAAACTCTGCCCCGCATGCCGAAAGCGACCCCGCAACCACGACCGACGCGAAGGAGACGCGTGATCAGGACGCGGATGAGCAGAAACCACGAGATAGCAACGGCTGGGATGGGAAGCTACGAGTAGACAGGATGACGCTCACCGACGAGCCAAGAGATCCACACGCGCAAATATTGAGTGATCCAGAGGTATCAGATGATGAAGGACCCCCGCCAGAACAGCTGGCTGCAGACGAAGACCTGTTGGACGATGTGCCGGAAGATGAAGAAGAGATCGAGCTAGTGCACTGCAAGATCTCGGATATGTCGTCATTGCGACTAGAGAGGTTCAAGCAGATGAAGGTATGTCGCTCTTGGGATGGGGACACGAACAAGACGGTCTAACATCGCAGCGTCTTTGCCTTCGCCAAAACCGAATAGAAAGTATTGCGATACCAGAAGAACTCGCGTCGGGCCTTACAGAAGTCGACCTTTATGACAATCTTATTGCGCACATCAAGGGCCTCGATGCCTTTACTGAACTCACGTCGCTCGACTTGTCCTTTAACAAGATCAAGCACATCAAGCGACTAAACCACATGACAAAGCTCAAGGATCTGTATTTTGTGCAGAACAAGATTGGCACCATAGAGAACTTGGAAGGCCTCATCAATCTGCGACAGATTGAGCTGGGCGCAAACAGAGTACGGGAGATTCAGGGTCTGGAGACACTAACTGGGCTGGAAGAGTTGTGGTTGGGAAAGAACAAGATCACCGAGATCAAGGGCTTGGATACGCTTACGAACCTGAAGATTTTGAGCATACAGTCGAACCGGCTGCGGTCCATTACGGGGTTGGAGAAGCTCGTCAACTTGGAAGAATTGCACATCTCGCACAATCTTCTTACAGAATTATCGGGACTAGAAAACAACGTCAATCTCAGTGTCATTGACATCAGCGCGAATCCCATCGAACACCTTGGAGGACTCAAGGGTCTCAAGCACCTTACCGAGTTTTGGGCGAGCAACTGCAAACTGAGCGACTTTGGTGAGATCGAGCGAGAGCTGAGAGACAAGGAGGAGCTAGAAACGGTGTATTTCGAAGGAAACCCTCTGCAACGGGCACAGCCAGCCTTGTACAGAAACAAGATCCGGCTTGCGCTACCACAAGTTGTGCAGATTGATGCCAGTAAGTCTTACTTGTTCCATGTCTCTCTAGGACTCCAGGGGACTAACGATGTGAAAGCGTTTGTGAAGCAGGTATAGCATACTCCGAAGCGGCAGCGTAGACGACTCTGGGTTTCTGTGGTCATGCAAGTGTATTTACTTAGACGGGCTGTTCTTCCGCACGCAAGTACATAGATGGCAGGCATATCATGGACATTGGCATTGGCACGGCGCGTTGGCGTTGGGCAAGATATTTTGATAGCGTACATAGTATACGGTGGGGATACCCAATGAAAGAGCGAACGGATGAATGGATGAATGAGGCTGGTTGCCCTGCCGAACGTCATGCAGGCTCGCTGGTTGTACAGGTTGACAGAGAGTACCGGTGCTAAAGCCGCGTATGGTTTAGCGTGTGGTTACGGGGAGGGTGGGTCGCGCCTTCTATGTTTACCGTCCGAGCGCAACCCAAACACTGGATATCACAACTCCCGCAACATCACTGCAACCGCCTCTGGACGCGCCAGTGCTGTTGACCGCAACGGAGCATGCTTTGTTGATATCCTTCTTTCGTTTAGACTTTGCCACGCATCACACCATGGAGACCGCCAACGAGAACGCTGTGGGTATCCCTAGAGCCATCCCCTGGCCCGTTCATGTCTAATCTAACGCATTCTAAGGGTAGTACCAAACGTTCAGGAATCAAGCCGCCATCGACATTCTCCCACATCCCATCCTCACCTACTCGCGCCCTCGGTGAATTGCACGAGTCCACTACCAACGTGCGCAGCGCAATGCCCATCCCTACCGCAAAGCACAAGCCCTCTGGCTGTACTCTACCCCTCGCCACACCCCCCAGAGGCACACTGTTTACTGACCACGACAGTGCCTGAGCCGGCCTTCAAGCAACGGAGGACACTGGCTGAGCAAGCCCCCGAACCCGCCTCGCGAAGGCTACCCGCGTCCTCCAAGATCGCCAATGGCGTCAAGTCCGCTGTCGCTCGCAGCATGGCGGCCTCGACCTCGCGCACAATGACCAAATCGACAGTCAAGAATACATCTGTATCTGCCTACGCAAGCAGTGTCGGCGCTGTTCCCAGACCCGCCCCAACTACGAGGCCGAAATCGGCCTATGGCCAAAGTACACACACTAGGAGCAAGTCCTACCACCAGGGATCCCGCCCTGCGACGTCAATGATGAATCGACCAGATGACGACGACAGTGAACAAGCCGAGCGCAAAGGTGTGCAACCATTTCTTATCTCTTCAGCCCCATTCGCCCATGTCACAGTATCTAGAGGGATGTTTTCAGTCCCTAAGCAACGCACAACTTCCTCAAATGACTTCCAAGTACAGCCTGTTCGTGTGCCAGAGTCCCGAACAGTTTCTTCACCCCCCACCTTTCGCCCCGTCACTCCGGTCATTGAAGAGCCCGTCGTGGCCGACTTCGATGTTATCTGCACTGGACTTGGAGCGCTCAATCTAGTCGCATCCAAGGCAGAGAGGCATGAAAGTCGGACCGGACGCGGAATGGCTTCTGACAAGGGGACAAGCTCCTTTCTTAAGCCAAAACTTCCTTTGTCACAACTCCCTCAGCCGGTACAGACACCTGTGCGGCGGCGTGAGCAGCAGCAACAGATAGATCAATCACCCTATCGGCCCATGTCAATCACGCCGAGGCGATTACAACCAGCACCATTTCTAAACCGTTTTACTAACGATCGTTGTCCAGATTTCTACAATGAGCGTATGGAGGCCATGGAACGCGACTTTCGCTCCTTCAAAGAGAAGATGGAGATGGATGTGCGACAAGCTACTGACTACAAGGAATCAATTCAACAGCTCCAAGGCCGAGTTACCGAGCTCGAAACCATCCGCGCACGCCTGGAGATTGTGAACAAGGGGCTCGAGACGGAACTCAACGATAGTCGTACCAATCTCAAATCAGTCAAGATGGAACTGGAAATGGCCCAGCAGAAACACACATATGAAGTTGATGACGTACGACGGAGGCTGCGCAACGAAGTTGAAGACTTGGAATCGCGACACCGAAAAGACATAGATCGGTTGGAACGGGAACGAGATGAGGTAGAAAGAAAGACACGTATGGAATTCGAGGCACGGATCGACAAGTTATTGAAAGAACATGAGGAAGAGATCCAAGTGCTGCGCAAGAAGCTCGACTCAGACTCTGAAGCAGAGCGGAGCCGCCGCGCACAGGAGGCCCAAAAGATTGAGGAAGAGTATGCTTCCAAGCTTCGAGCTGCCGCTCTAGATACAGATGTCAAGCAACGTGAAGCACAACTCCTACAAGGCGAGCTCACCAATGTCAAGTCAGAACTCGATCGCGAAAGAACCCTCAAGACTGGCCTCCAGAACCAACTAACAGAAGCAACCTCCCTCAACCTTACACTGGAGGCAGCGAACAAGGCTATGAAAGAGAAGATTAACTTTCTCGAATCTGACAGCCAGGCACAGTCGTCCGCCTTCAACGACCTTCACAAGAGAATGCAAGATGCCATTGAGGCCGCGGAAAGAGCACACGACAAACTCCGACAAGAAGAGACATTGCGCCGAAAGCTATTCAACCAAGTCCAAGAGCTTAAAGGCAACATCCGAGTCATGTGCCGTGTACGGCCAGCCCATGCTACGGAGAGGGACCCGGCGCAGATTGCCTTCCCCGACAACGATACCGACAGCAAGGAAGTTGCCATTACCGGTCCAAGCAAGCAGAGCGCGACTGGCAAGGACATTACTGCCTCATACTCGTACTCGTTCGATCGTGTGTTCGGTCCGACGTCCCAGAATGGAGAGGTTTTCGAGGAGATTAGCCAACTTGTACAGAGCGCTCTCGATGGCTACAACGTGTGCATCTTCTGTTACGGTCAGACTGGCTCTGGAAAGACACATACCATGTCATCAGCTGACGGTATGATTCCGCGTGCCACAGCCCAGATTTGGGATGAAGCGCAGCGACTGCAAGAAAAAGGCTGGCGATACACGATGGAGGGTTCGTTCATCGAGGTCTACAACGAAACGTACAACGACTTGCTTGGTCGGTCAGAAGACCTGGATAAGAAAAAGGTCGAAGTCCGACACGACCCTGTGAAGAAGCAGACTAACCTGGACAACGCCGTGAGTGTAATGCTGGATGGCCCTGGCCGTGTCGAGGAGATTCTCGAAACGGCTAGCAAGAACAGAACTGTGGCTGCTACGAAAGCCAACATGCGATCAAGTCGAAGTCACTCAGTCTTCATTCTGAGGCTCGTTGGCACCAACGACATCACAGGTGAACGGAGCGAGGGAACACTCAACCTGGTCGACCTTGCGGGATCCGAGCGACTCGAGCACTCCAAGGTCGAAGGCGCGCGCCTGAAAGAAACACAGAACATCAACAAGAGTCTGAGCTGTCTTGGCGACGTAATCAACGCTCTCGGCTCAGCAAAAGAAGGCGGTCACATTCCGTACAGAAACTCAAAGGTATGTGTGGGGAGAAAATATCGCTTGCATTGTATTCTTATGTACTGACAAACTACCTTAGCTTACCTACCTCCTCCAATACTCGCTCGGCGGCAACTCCAAGACTCTCATGTTCGTCATGGTTAGCCCGCTCCAGGCGCACTTGCAAGAGACGATTACGAGTCTCAAGTTTGCAACAAAGGTGCACAATACGCATATTGGTACTGCGAAGAAGCAGACCAAGACTTCCTCGTGAGAGTGAGGTCTTGATGAATTTGTCCTTTTATGTTTTTTTTTGTTTTTTTGGGNGGGGGGGGGGTGTGAACAATGGACTGGAGTGATGGAGAGCTTGGTGTGATTTTTCTTCACCCTCCTCCTTTTTGGGTTGGAATTGGGCTTTTGGGATGACAATGGACGGACACGTGTGGAAAGGCGGGAGGGTTCTATACACATATTTTCCCATGTCTTTCTTGGCTTTGGCTTTGGCTGGCTGGCTGTCTACTTACTAGCTTGTCGAATTGGCCAAGTAAAGCACGGAGCGACTTTTGAAGTGTTCAGGTCGTTTGTGGGGGTTCTTGTTTTTTTCCTCAGTATTTCTTCATCTTTTTTTTTTCTTGTTTACCTTGTTCAGTTTTTTTTTAAAAACAAAGATCCTTGCTGCTGGACACTACTTGCAATGTACATAAGTAGTGGCAGTTGAAGGGCGAGTTTGCAGAGTAGAATGACGCTTGTTTTTGATTTGTCTGTATTTGATGTGTGTGTTTTTTTTTGCAAGTTGCTGGATACCCTGGGTTCTATTCAAGCCATGTCACTTCTCAACCAAAATGTAGACAAAAAGGTAATGAATCAAAAGAGATGCAGTGTATATATATAACTCAATCAAGACCATGGCGCTAACCCAGACACCTTGCTAGCAAAAGCCCGGTTTCGACAGACGGACCAAAAACGAACAAATCAAGTACGCATACACAAGGGCAGTCTCGCTTGATCATCATACAAACTCCTGCTTTTGCCCTGTCCATGCTTGCTCTCTCCCCCTCCCCTCCAGTCTCTAATCAGAAAGATGCCACAGCGATACGCACGCCCCTTCAACAGCGTCTATCCAAACAATGACATCTTTCATGGCAAAACAACTACTGGTATCGTTGAGGCTAATCGCCCAAGGTTTCGCATCTTGGAAATCAAGACCGAGCTTCCTCAAGTTCAAGCTCGAGCTGCCGGATACGCTCGTCCTTTTCGCGATCAGAAGGCTCAGAGTTGGTAACCTTTGCCTTGAGCTGGGCGACTTCTCGCAGCAGGATGGCAATCTGGTCGGATTGGTCCGACATGACCCTGTTTTGCTGCTCGAGTTGAGACTTGATGTCGCCTAGTGCGTCACGGAGAGCGGATGCAGGGCCACCGGAGCTAGCTGCGGCAGAAGTGGATGCAGCTGCAGGTGCGGCAGAGGGGCTAGCCGTGGTCGCAGACTTGGACTGAGTGGGGGTAGCAGTTTGGCTGGAGGATGGCCTTGCCGGCTCGGGTTCCTTGGTCATGACAGGACCCTTGGTCTTTTCTTCTTGACGCGCAGCAGTGAAGTTGCGGCGGTCTGCGGGCTTGGGAATTTCCTCGAAGCTGGACGCGCTCTCATCGTCGGAAGCGTTGTCCTTGTCTGCGTACTTGGAAGCAGCTGAGGCCATGGAATCCTTGTTGTCCTTCATTGAAGGTGGGGGTCCGCGGGAAGCTAGCGGCGCATGTGTGGGCTCGGGCGCAGCCTTGGGTTGCTCCGTCTTGACAGGCGCGGATTCGGCAGTTGTTGGCCTGGAAGGCTTGTAGTCGCTCTGCACTTCCTTGGGCGCATCACCCTCGTAAACGCTCTCGAGCGAAATCTTAGGGGGCATTGCTGTCTTGCCGCTGAACCACTCCTTGGCAGAGACACCGGGCTTGAGGCCGTTGGTGGGTGGGTAGATATCGCTCTGGAACATTTCCGATCGACGGGGCACGATGAAGGATACGGGCTCGATGTATGAATCGTTGACCGTCTTGAAGCAGCGAAGGACTTCGTTCTCGTGCAGGTTGATGCCGCGCTTGGGAAGGAAGGCAATACCACGCTGGGGCTCGCCAGACTTGTACTCTGAGAGGTACTCAAACTTGTCGTTTTCGTATTCGTAGTAGCGAATGTTGCCGTCACTGTCATGGTCAGTGGAAAAGTCAAAGAATAGAGGGAATACACATACCCCTTGCCAGCAAGGTACAAGCACTGGGTGCCGTCGTCCCAGAAAGGCATGCAGACACCAGAAATGGAGTCCAGAATCTGGAAGCCGCCAATAGGCTCACTGGGGTTGCGCGGGTCCCAGAGACCAAGTTGACGGTCGCTCATCTTGGAGAAACCAGTGGTTGCAATGCGGTCCGTCTCGCCCATCCATACAGCGCGGCTGTTCTTGGCGCCAGGGTGTCCGGGAACCTCCTGCGCAGGCCTTTCCTGACGCACATCCCACACGCGCAACTTCTTGTCTCGGCTGGTGGTGACGAGGAGCGATCCGTCGGCGCTCCAGGACAGCGACTGGACAATGTCGTTATGCCTGAGCGAGAGCTGGGGCACGCCAGCCTCGACATCCCAGAGCTTGACGGTAAAGTCACCAGACGCACTGGCGAGGACGTTCTCGGCGGCGGTGTTGAAGAGGACGTGGCCGACTTTCCTAAACAGGGGGTTAGGGCATGACTTTGAACGGAAGCGCTCAGTCGCACCTCATGTGGCCGCTCAGCCTGGCAACAGGAGCAACATCGGCGGGCTCCTCGGCGTCAGTGTGCAGTGTGAAGCCCTCGGGCACCTTCCAGATGAAGACCTTGCCGTCGTCCGAGGCTGAGGAGATGAGCGAGTCATTGAAGGGAGACCTGTAGACAGTTAGTGGTGTGCACGACGCTGCTTGTCTCGGATACAGGCGTACCAGTCAGTGTCGAGGACAGCGGCTGTGTGTCCGCGGAAGAGAGGCAGTTGGTCGGGGGCTCTGCCGCGCTCGTTGATGGGGATGACGGCAAAGGCGCCGCCGCCGCTGGCCTCCCAGTTGACCGAGATGTATTCGGGGTTTGCCTAGAGGGCGTCAGAAGGCGTGTCGTCGTGGTCGCGTGGGCATGGAGTGTGGGCTGACCTTGATCAGGTTGGTGTCCCAGGCATTCTTTGTGATGCGCAGGTTGTCATAGCATTGTTCCTGTCGAAGGGTCAGCAGGTATAGATATGGATTGTGGAGGTTGTAGCCAATGTACCTTCTTGGTGCCCTTGCCAAAGACATGGCCTGCATAGCTGTTGTTAGCATAACAAGCTGAGCTGGGGCTGGGCATCAACACTGACGGTACTTTGAGGCGCGCACGAATCGGCCTGCCATTGCGAGAAGTTGGGGCCGGGGAGGTGGAGGTGGTAAGAATGAGGGACTCTCAGGCCTCGGGGTGGTTGAGTGAGCAGAAGAGGCGCTTTGTTTGAGAGGGGGAGAAGGAGGATGCAGGGCAGTGCAGTGAATGGGCTGGCGAGCGCGTGTTTCGCCCTGGAACGCAGTCGCCCGTCGTCAGCGTCTTGGCGGGTGGACCCTCATCATCCCTGGTCGCTCTACCTGTCCACCTCCACCGCGCTGCAGCCCCCCCATGCAGCCAACGGTCGCTTCGCCCGCTGCCAAACTGCATGTTCGCAGCATGATCCCCAGCTAGCCGCGCCCCGGAACGCCCTCTGTCCTACCCGGGCGGTTTTGTCTGGCTGTCTGATGTCTTGTGCCGGGCGTGGATACAGCTGCAAGTCGACCCTGAGTATCTTTGCTCTCAATGGGCTCCGGTCTGGCCTGTTCGAATATGCACATACCAGCAGCCGAGTCTTCTGGTTGCTACACGTGCTTCGACCAAGAGTTTGCATGCACTCGAGTGTGCAAAACAAATTCCTATTCATCAGTGTGCAGCCAGGGTGAATGAACTAAGCCTCGACATGGCTGGCCTTGTCTTGTCCGGTACACCGCACAGCAATTAGTAGCTGATATGGTTCGAGCACAGTTGCTACTCAACGGATGTTGCCCCTTTCCCTGTCAATGACCGAGATTTGATATTGTCAGTGTCTGTTGATGCAAATTGGCCGGAATTGGCTAGACACTTGAAGTATTCATCCCAATTCGTGTCAGGGATTTCCGAGAGCTCTGTTCATTTGGTTGCCGCCATTGACTCTGGCATGTATAAAGATTAACAGAGGACCCCGGATTGCTCATTGGTGGGCATAAAGGCGAGACGACCGGTGGATATCCCAACCGCTCGTAGACAACTAGTTGTATAGATAGAGACCATCAAATGCATATGAGGACGTCAATGGGGAAGCATGGAAATGAGATGATTGCCTGAAACAGTTAGAGCGTTGGGCTAACACCTCCCTAGTCACTGTAGCTTGGCAGGTACACAGTACATACATACCTGCATCATACCATGGTACACATGTACACAGCATCTGCCTATTCTGATCAAGTACCTCGAGATCTGGCTGGTGGCAGCCATAAATTATACACACGGGTGTTCAATTAAAAACTACTCCTGGTGGCATTGCAGAGGCGCAAACACAGTCAGCGTGTTATTAGTCTAATTCCCCAAGAAGCCGAAAGCGTCAGACCTCGGCCCACGGAGGTAGCGCCGCCATGAGTAGCAGCCACGACAAGACTGCGGAGAAGCATAAGCAGCTCTCTTTCTTTTTTACCTGATCCTGCCCACATTCCCTGACCCTCCAACCTACCATAAAATATATACCAGCCATTGCCGCCATGTCCGACGAGGAAAAGAAACCAGTCGACGCGCCCGACGCAACCGACGCAACCGACGCAACCGACACAACCGAAATGCCAGAGGCCAAGGAAGCCGTCGACAAAATCGCAGAGGCTGCGCCGTCCGCCCGCCCGAGCAGCATTAGCAAGACAGGCTTACTTGCGGGTGTGAAAAAGGCCGACGAGACTATCCTGAGGTTGAACAAGTAAGTCACTGGCCGGTACCGTAACATGCGCATCATGAGCTAACGAGGGCAGACTGCTAGCTTCCCCAGGCGGCCTCTCCGCATTCCTCTCCACATTCAACTACACTCTCTACATCCTCGCCTACGCCCAGACAAAATCCCCCGCCGTCTCCGCCTTTGCTACGAAGCTGCTCTCCCTCATTCGCCCAGCATGCGATGACAGAAAGATACCCGCCACTACCCTCGTCGACAATGGCACCGTCCCGCCCATTGCCGCCCTCGCCGTCCTCATCTCAAAGACGCGCACAACCCTCCGTCTGACGGGCACCCTGCCTCTCTACGCATGGTTGCGCTCCCTCGCCTCTGGCCCCAAGCCAGGCACAGACGTCGTCTTGCATAGAATTGCTACGCTCCAGGCCATGAGCTACTTTGTTTACCAACTGCTCGAAAACATTTCTCTTCTCGCCGACTCGGGCGTCGTCTCTCCCCGCGTCATCTCGGCACTCAACCGCGGCGACCCCAAGACTGCCCGTCTGTACCTGTATGCCTACCGCTGCTGGCTCGGCGGTGTCTCGTGCGACTTCCTCCGTCTGATGCGTGAGTGGCAGATTGAAGGTCGCAGGAGGCTCACCCGCCAGCAAATGGTTGCCGAGGGCAAGGCAATCGCAGAGTATCAGGATGACGAGGATAAGAAATTTGACAAGAGGTGGTGGACCGACTTCGTCATTGCCAGCGCTTGGTTCCCCATGGCACTGCACTTTAGCAGTGCCAGCGGTGGTATTCCTGGCTGGAACCTGGGCATTATGGGGGCTTGTGGTTTGATTGCTGGAAGCACGAGGATGAAGGCTCTGTGGGCAAGTACGGCATAGACTTGCCCATAAGCACAGTTGATTATTTCGGAACTATTGGTGCAGGTCATTCCATTTTTTCGTTGCTTAGAATTTGACTCAGCCGGATTACACAGGATTCGTTTACTCAGATCTTTTTGCTTCCTTTCAATGGTCTTCCTATACGAATACGCAATCCATCATCCATTTGCATTCTTCATCTTAAATTGAGACATGCATAAAAATTTGTTCTGCTCACTCTTGTGTCTAAAATATGTAGCTGAATTCTGGTACTTTTGGAAAAACATTTCCAGAATCAGATGCTCTCGTATAAAGGCATAGCCACAAAGGACTAGTAGTTATCATGAGGGTCAAATATACAGCTGGATCCCCGCCACACTTAACATCCTAATTAAAGCAAATATCTCAAGTACACATGCATCTTCTCAGAAGCTACTCACATAACAATACTATCAGCTGACTGACTTTTAATTAAAATGACATCCTAGGTATAATCATCTGACCATCACGTTCTGTCCAGACTGTCAATTCACCACCAGAATGTTAACCTGAAAATGCAAATGATCGCATTAGATGATCCCCTAACACATATCGTAATTTATGGACAAGGAAAGAAAAACAGGAGAGTCAGGAAGTGTATGTAAGAACTTTATCGTGGCGGCGGTCACTTGATTATATACTTAACTATCATTTTATTTCTAAGTTTGGTGGTCACAAGTTTAATCGGAATGAAGGCGGAATACCACATACTACCAAATATCAATATTCTGTAGATATCAACCAGTCGCATACTAATTCCAAGTTAACGAATATATTACAAACAGGAGAACCCTACTATATCTCTGTATAACTATCCTAACTAGATATAGTAATATCTTCACAAAATGCAACTCACCTCTAGCATACACATAGTGATACTAAGCTTTTCGAAAGATCTACCAAAAACTTGGGCAACACAGTCAAACTTTACACCATCATCACGCACACATTAATGTTTCTACGCCCCAGCTACACGAGCTATTACGCTTTTCGTTGAGACAAAAACATGCCGTATCTCCTCGAGATCCCGGTGTTGCAATTCGCATCTACCCAAAGGACAAGACACGTAAATCTCCGTAGAAACGCGTTGGATCAAGAATCGTAACAACTCCACTTGAAATACCAAGCTCACTTTTTGTACCGGCCCTCGAAATTACTCTTCAACGACTCGATACTCGGGCAAGCCACCCTCCCCCCAAATCTCGAGACGACCGGATCTTGATACTCTTCTCTAGTCTTCCAATTCTGGCGCCTTTACTTGTATCCGTTAAGGGCCAGAAGAAAAACTCATGTAAAAGGTCGGACTCGGCTGGCGGTCGGGACTGGATATAACCCAGGAGCATGTACTCGGTCAATCTTCCATTTCCTCTCATCAAAAGACAATGCAAGGTACTCGAGAATTGTTTTTCCTCGCTCTCTCTCTCTCTCTCTCTCTCAAAAGAGAAATAGAGTGCATTCATATACAATCACTTACACTACCCCCCCCCCCCCTCGAGGCCGCCCCCGAGGCTACGCTCGCCCCCATCTACGTCTGGGCACGCTCGTCGGATTCTTCAATGTGGAACCGTACACCTTAGCTCGCCCTGGATTTCTCGTGGAAACCTCTTTCGTCCAGCCAAGGCGAATACGATTTCTCATGTTAGCCAGCGCGTTGATAAGGCCGTTGATCGACGGCTCGAGATCGTATGCGTGGTACCGGTGTGTTGTGACGGTTAGGCTTTGTGGAAGTATTATCGAGGGAATCTAGTAATACTAATATCGAGTCTGTATGTAGCTTCTAGAACTTTTTTTTTAAATACTAGAAAGTCAATATGTAATCGTACTATTGCGCTTCGTTATCGAAATAAGCCGCAGTCAAATTCTTCGATGCCCTTGTGCGTGATTTTTTCTTCTACTTCTTCTCTACTGCGCATGGTGGCTGAAACTTTTGGGCTTTCCGGTGAAGCTTACGTGCCAAGGTGGCTAAACGACTCGGATATGCCTTTCTTTCAACTAGCAAGCATGAAGACCAGCGAAATGGGCCATGGTAAAGACATTGCGTCCGTATTTTACTTGCAAAAAAGCATTGTTGCGAGTAATTTGGGAGGGGGGGAGGGAGAGCGTCTCGCCAGCTGCAGGGCGAGAGAGCAAAATGTCATCCGGATGTGACCGGATGGAGATGCGCTAGGAGCGGACCGTGGGAAGATTTGACAGCGGGTGTTATAACTAGACAAAGATGGAAAAAGACCCTATTTCTCATCTTCGAAACACTCAAAAATGGCCTGATGACTGGGGACGCCAGAATGTGACAAAAGTAAATTGCTATCAGTCTAGAATATGTAGAGAATGTGGCTGACGTGCATGCTCGTTTCCTCCATGCTAAGGGGTGCGTGTGCGTGTGTGTGTGGCCGGAGTCATTTCCGTCATGTCACCCAGCGGCTTCCGCTGGATCCGCTTCCATGCCCAAAACATGTATCCGAAATCCCGTTGCTAGATCCCAGTCTTTGTGGTGATGACTTGTTCGAGACACGTCCATGGGGGAAGAGGGTAGTATGAGGCGAGCGTTTGAGCTTACGGAGCGCAGTGTTACAGACGACTGCTACGTCCTTACCGCCCAAAATACCGCATCTACACCCTGGAGATCTATACGATGCACCACTGTAAAGAGCATACCGAAGCGAACAATCTATCAGGACCAAAAGACTGCGTATTCGCTTTGGTGGGATGACGAGAGGTAAAAAAAAAAATTACCGTCGTCATGTCCAGCTTACTTACTCACCGTCATACGTCGCGGCGTACCCAACCAAGTTTTTTTTTTTTGGTTCCTTCATTTTCGCAAGACAGAAGCTTACGCAACGAGCTACTGCACAGCGACATCATGCGCCGCCGGTAAAAGACGTTATCTCGCCCACTCGACCTTGTGGCACAGCCATATACGCGGATTGGTGTGGCACCTCGACAGGGATGCATCCATCGACTCGCCAAAACAAGATTTGAGCGGCGGCTTGGCGAAGCTTAAGCATGCGTTTACTGTGAGGGATTAAGCAGGGCGCCACAAGCTTGGTACTGCTTAACGACGCAATGCGTGGCTGCGCAACGACCGGGGGGGTCCCGTCATGCTTCCATTGCATATGTGATACGAGTACCGCCGATGAGCAAACCAATGACACTTGCTGAATTATTGCCGCAAGCTCTAGCTGAGCCACCACCACAAGGCGCGGTGTGATGGTCCTGCGTGCCGTCCATTGCTATACGCGTAGCCCCCCCCCCCATCCCCACCCCAGCCTGGGGCCCTTTGAGAAATGACAGGGCAAACGAGGCGGTGCATCCGGAGGCGCGCGAGACCAATGGCAGCCCTGACAACTGGCAAGTGTCGAAACGGCGCGAGGGGTGTGCAGGCATGGCCAGACGCTGACCGTGAGGCTTGAACGCGAATTAGCGGAGGGCGCTTGATTCTGTTACGCTTTCTCGTCCAAGGTTGCTTGGATCGTTCAAGGCCAGCTGATCAGCATTGGCAGTGATATAAAGCTCTATCTGTTTGCCCGCTGTTAGTCTTTCATCCTCATCAACACATCTCCATCAATCAACCAAACAATCAACCTTGACTCTACTACTCTCCACTTCACCACCTCTTCTCAACCAAGTAAGCGACTCCTCCTTCCCCTACCCATCAAACTTCCATTCTAAACTTCCTTGTTTTCTAGACCAACCAACCACCCCTTCTTTCAAAATGCCTGCCAGCGTCGCCTCCTCCATCTCCACCATCGTCAAGCCCACTGCCCCCAAGTGCGGCGAGTCCTGCGAGTGCTGCGGCTGCGACGAATCCTGCTGGTGCACTGTCATGTAAAATTCCAACCTTTTTTTTTCGGAACAATGTCAACCGATTACCCGAACGAACGATAAACGGGCATGAAAGGGGTTTCTTAGCGGGTGAAAGGAGTTTTTTTTTTTACTATGGTTAGATTTTGTGGGGTTTTCCTTTTGGGGAGGAGGGGAGTATAGAATAGGCATTGCCGATTTTGCAGTAGTGGGAAGGGGAGGATAGGAGAATTACATCTTTTTTTTTTCTTCATATCTGTTGCTTTGAGTGTGGTTTTGATTGCTTTCTTTTTCTCGATCTTTTCTCTCAATGTCAGTGATTTGGATATTGGCACTTTAGCATAAAGTAAGTTGAACAACCGCCATTAAACGCAGTTACTGATTGATGATACAGTAGCTAAAAGACAATACCAAGGTTACTACCCAGCGAATATGGCATCTATTCTAAAAGAGCAATTTGGAGGACAGGATCAAATTCGACTAGATACAACAACTAGCAAAAACGATGGATAATTCCACACCAACGAACCAACCTATTTCTCCAACGGCACCCAAAGCAATCTAGCCTCTCTCTTTCCCCTTCCCTCATCGTTGCCTTTTCTCGTCACAACAACGAGAACCATGACATCCCTAGGCGGCAACGGCTTAAGATCCCAGCCTAGAATCGGCGGTCTCTCAGGCACATGATTATATGTAACAGACCACTCGACACTATCCGTGGTCAAATCGAAAACTCGTTGTCCGTCCATGAAAACCTCGATACTGGTCTGTGGCACAGCATTTTGCAAAGTACCCTGAACCACCATAGAAATCTCCCCAGAAGCTGATTGCCCATCCACCTTGACATCAACACCCGCTACCACCGGCTCAGCCGCCGCTTCAGCCCTCACCGCCGCCGCAATATCCGTCGGCAACCCCGGTGTCAACGGCGGCTTAACCCGCGCTCTCGTCGCCGTCTCAAACGCATACGCAAACTCGAACAACTTTTCGTCTTGATACGCCTGACCCGCAAACGTAAGATTAACCGGCATCTTCTTCTCGGCCATGACGCCCATGGGCACGCTGACGGTCGGCACGCCCAAATGGCGAATCGCACGGTTCCCATTGGAGTACTTGACGCCGTTGCGCAGGCTGTGCGTTGTGCTGTCGAGATTGAATTCTAAATCTGCGAGACCGACGTCGCCTTGGGCAGGGAATGCAACAACGTCTAGCTTGTGGGTGACCATCCAGTCTTCTAGATCGCGTTTGCGCTGCGCTTCGAGCGCCTTGAGAGCTTGTTCTAAGCCTTCCACTTCGTGGATACTGTTGGCCTGAACGAGCTTGGGGAGGCCGGCGTAATCGATCCAATTGCGGACTTCGAGAAAGGTGTCGGGTTTGTAGTCTGGGGGCTTGGGGAATAGCATTGCGGAATCCTGGATGTCGGCCAAACATTTAATCCTAGAGTCGTTGTTTTGCACGAGAAAGGCATCCCAGGCTTGTGCGATGAGGATGCTGCGTTCCATGAGGTTCCAGTTTGCTGGTTGGCCCTGCACATTGTTGGCTTCACCGGATACAGAGTCGTTTTCGTAGTTGGTAACCAAGGGAAAGTCGGTATAAACGACTTCTGCGCCTAGATCTTGAAGAGTTTTGGCTGCGTTTTCCCACAGTGCAATGACCTCTTGTGAAACGTAGGTAGGCTTTGCGTATGGATCCGAGTCTTTCTGGCCGACATACATTTTTGGGACGCCAACCCGTTTTCCTTTGAACGCTTGAGCATTGCGCAGAGTCGTGTAGTCTATCTGAGGAGGTTGGGGTATTTTCACATGCTTTTGTTGTCGCACAAAGTCTCCTGTCGTATCTTGGTCCGGCGTAGCAATCACATTCAGAATCTCCAGCATATCACTAACTGAGCGCGCATACGGTATGGGCACGTCACACGTGACATACAACGGCCACAGCCCCCGGCAACTCAATAGTCCTTTGGATGGCGTGTAGCAGATGAGGGCATTGTTTGAAGCTGGACTGCGTCCACTACTAACAGTCTCACTCCCCATGCCGAATGCCCCCATACTTGCCGCTACCGAGGTTCCTGCTCCATTCGAGGAACCAGAGGAGAAGGCTGCTGTAAGATACTTTGAATTATAGGGCGATTCTGCGCGACCATACATTCCGCGTTGCATGCCCCCCGCAGCCATAGGCGGCATGTTTGTCTTGCCAATCAGAACCGCTCCTGCATCCCGCAGCTTCTTTGCAATTGCAGAGTCCTCGCTTGACATGACACCCTTGAGTGCAGGGGAGCCTGCAGTTGCAGTCATCCCAGCGACCTTGTAACTGTCTTTGATCGTGTAGGGTATGCCTTCCAGGGGCCGTGGCTCCAAACCCTGTGCACGACGTGAATCAGAGGCTGCTGCTTCTTCAAGGACATTGTGGTTGAATGCAGTAAAGGCACCGAGGCCTTTGCATGTGTCGTAGCGGGCAATACGGTTTAGATATGCAACGACTAGGTCGACACTGCTTGTTTTGCCCGAATTGAGGGCATCGCGGTGGCCCTGGATGCTGGCCTCTACAATATCGAAACCGGGTCTCTCATAATCGGTCTCCTGTACGCTTGTTGGTAGGGCTGGTTCCATCTCATGATCTCAACTTACATTGATGCTTGCCATCTTGTGTACGTCACTAGTGCTGGTCAGGTGATGTCTACCGAGTTGCCAGAGTGCAATTTACACGAGGCTCCCGTGCATTGAAGAGAAACAGCTGTTTTTATTTGATAGGCTCGAATAACTAAAGATACGTAGAATGAACTGGAGTTGCCTATCTCGCAGATGAGGGTCCCTTCCCCACCTCGATGTTTGTATAGTCGGCTGCACCTTCTCTAAGCGGTTAGCTTACGTGGTATCGGCAAGTCCGCGGGCATCTGATAGCTGGACCATGTTCCACAATTGATTGAGCGACTGTGTGAATGGACATAACATACTCGTATGTTTGGGTGTAGTCCTGTAGGTATAAGTGGGCGACAAACTAGCGTGATAGCGGTAGAGGTATGATGATAGAGCAGGTGTATGACTAGTTGCCATTTTGCAAACGATACGTGAGATATGATCTGCAGTAAGGCTTGTATCTAGATTGAGATTGCTGGGTATATAGCGTGGGTTCAATTGTGACTTGGTAAACGCAAGAGATTTATAGACTGGACAAGTCTCATCATTCATCGTTGCTGTGCCGTTGGTTGCGACTGGAGCTCCGGCTTCGTGTGCTACGTCTTGATCGACTTCGTATGCTTTGCTCTCCCGGACTGCGACTACGACTCCTACCTCGATCCCGGCTATCATAGCTTCTGCTTCGACTGCGGCTCCGACTCTGACTGTCGTGGCCCCTACTTCTGCTCCTGCTTCGACTGTCATAGCTTCGACTCCTATAACTTGCTTCACTTCCAACACTCCTCCTGTCCATATCCTCATCTAGTTCGTCCACCTCGTCTCCCAACGGACTTTCTCTTGGGTCCAGCATATCCAAGTCTTCGAGAATTGCCCTCGAAGGCAACTTCCACAAGCTCGTCGCACAGATGCGGTCTTTTGTGAGGAGATCGTCAATGAACTGGTCGACATGGGTGAGGGTAAATGTGTCTTTGAGGCGGCGCTTGATCTTGCGATAGTCTGTGAGCAGAGGCTCTAGTGTCTTGTAGATTTCGACGGGTTCCCAGGCAAGGCGAATGTAAAAAGCAGCGAGGCAGCGGAGATACTTGAAGCAGCCGAGCTTTCCCACTGCATTCAAGTCAAGCTCCTTCTTGGCAGAGGAGTCGTCGTCGTCGTCGTCGGCTGCCGCGTCGCCATTCTCTTTCTTGCCCTCGGCTTTGTCATCTTCGCCGTCCTCATCGTCGCGAAAGTTGAGGTACTCGAGAATGATTTCCTTTTCCGGGACCAGCTGGAGCATCTTGAAGGCCAGGCACAGGAATGGCGTTGGTTTGCCTGTGATGCCCGTAGTGCCACCGATGAACTTGAGTTCTGCGGCGCGATCGCATAGTGTTGCAGTGTTCAGACCGAAGCATTGTTCCTTCCAATAGTACGACTCGGTGATGCGCTCGCGCACACCCTTTTCGAAGAGGAGCGCTGGGTTCTGGCCGCGGATGAGGGCGCCGCGGTATCCTCGGTCGTCGAGGAGCGCGCTCGCGTCGGCGCGATCAAATTGCGGTTTCGACATGTGCCGGGGGCGGGTCGCCTTGACTGTATGGATTTCGGATATGCTGTCCCAGGTGGCGATTAGGACTGCACGCGCGCCGTTATGTTCCCGTTGCGAAGGTCGAGGTAAGCTTGCGGGTTCGGGTCATGGTTGGGATAATTTGAGACAGGGTACTGGTGGCTAGCTATCGATTGTTGCCCCTTCAACGACAGGCAAGATGCAGCCCTACGGACATCGGGGCATCTAGAACTCGACTACATGTTACGCCAATGCACATTATACACTTTCTTGTCCATGCACCACTTGGTATTCTGCACGCTCCTTCCTCGACTACCAAGACCATTTTGATACCCCTTCTGTTGCGCATTCACTTGTCGTGATGGGCCGCCTCCTTCTCACTTCGGGGCAGGTCTCGGTCCTCTTGTCCATTACCATTGGTACGTCTGGGGATTGTCTGATGTCATGCCCCTCGACTGACAGACACGCTTAGTCTTCTTCTTCACACTTGCCCTCTTCCTGTCGGGGTGGGTGTTGCAGCAACGCTATGTACACTCGCTCCAAGCCGCCATCAAACCACGACTGCCGAAGCCGTTACCGCCGCCCAAGCCAATAGAACCACCAACGTTGGATGCGAAGTGGGCGAGGCCCATGGGCAGCCGGCCAGAGGTGGACGACACGTATGCACAGTACATTTCAGGGCTTACAATGGATTGGAGCAGGCTGGGCTATGTACAGGTTGTGCGCGAGCATGTGGAACTGTGCAGTGCCGTCATGCTGCTGTCGGACTTGCACAGGATGAAGAGCCCCGCAAGGAGGATATTGATGTTCCCCAAACTATGGCTTGTCGAGTCCGAGGACGACAAGTACAGTCCTGAGATGACGACTACGCGGAGGCTGCTGCGGACGGCAGCGAGGCGGTATGGAGTGAAACTGATACCGATGGAGCCGCTTGTGGAAGGCGCGGACGGTGAGTTTGTTGACAGCAGGCAATTGTTGGCAGGCGCTTATGGTAATGACAGACACACTGCCCTCGTCGTACTCGCTAGCCAGTCTGTATTCGCTGGTAGACTACGAGCGGCTACTGTACCTCCAAGGGCCGGGCGTGCTGCTGGATGCGTCTGCACTCGACTCGCTGCTTGCCTTTTCCAAGTCGGAGCCAATGGCAGCATACCCGGCCACGGCGGAGCGGACAGACATGTCGACGTCGCTGCTCATGATCCACCCGTCACAACAGAGTTACAACCAGCTGCGGGCACTGCGGGCATCCAAGGCGACGTCAGATCTCAACATGTTCCGCAAGACGTTTAGCGTGCCTGACTCGCTCATTTCCGAGTGGTCGCTGTCAATGGGCAACGTCGTGTACGAGTCGCAGAACCTGCGGCAGGCGAGCGACGACTTCAACGCGACGGCGTTTGAGCAGGCGACGACGTTTGTGCGCCTGAGCGATCCCGAGCTGCCGGGGCCCGAGTACGACGTGCCGTATGCTGAGCGGGCGCGGCTGCGTCCACAGAACGAGGCAGCGCAAGAGGCATGGAGCGGGCTGTACGAGCGCTTCCGGCAGCGGCGCATGGAGGTGTGCGGGCTGGACCTGGAGACGTATGAGGCCGTGGCGGTGTCTGGTGGGGCAGCTGAAACGGAGCGGGCAGATGCCGAGCTCTGAAACGAGCAAAACCAATGTTTATGTATGAAGTCACGTCTAGCATCTGGATCGGGGCATGGGATGGGATGGGATGGGATGACATGGGAACACGAGAGGCTACTTGTGTGTGTCTGTGTAGGAGTTTTCTGTGTGTATACACATGGGGGTTTTTTGGGTAGTTTGGTGCAACATGGAGTTGGGCAGTATGGATGGCCATGGTACACCTCGGGTCAGGAATGAAATGGACGTGGCGCTAAAGGGGGAAGATGCATGCATCGGGGCCAATGTGAGAGGCCAATGTGAGAGGGTGCCTGTCCGGTGTGGGCAAGGCTGGGGGGCTGGGCATGTTGCGGTCATTGACTGGGATTGCTGGATGCTGGTACGCATGACGCAACAAGCCATGGCTTCCGGCGGCCGCGCTGCTGACGGGCAAGGGGCGGGCTGGGTGCGGTGCGGTGCGGTGGGTGGATGGGTGCATGCGGGGTGCGAGGCAGGGCAGGCCATGGAGTGTGTGTATACAAACATGGCTCTTGTAGATGTAGGAGATGCAGTACAAGGGCCAGGTCAATAACAGACACAGAGACAGGGCGGGCGGCCAAACGCGCGGGTGAAACAGTGGCAGCGCAAGTAAGTAGATGCGCGGGCAGACGTGCAGCTTCTTCCCCGCCGAAGCCTCCAATGTCGTATCCTATCCTGTCCTGTCCTCGACGACGACTACGACGACGCACCACGGCCAGCCAGGACTAGCGAACGCCCCAAGCCCCCAAGCCCGCCGCTCTCTGCCCGCCCACGCCGCATCCGCAACCACCAGCCCCGTCAACGACCTCATCGTCCCATCCATTGTCCGCCCATCACCACCTGCGCCTATGCACGCGCCCTCCGAGCTCACTAGACACTGCTGACATCGCCCCCGCGACCTGCGTTGAAGCACACCGGCAGCGCAGCGCCGCTGCACGAGTCGACCCGCCCCTCCAATGCCTACCCTGGGCTTCCTCAAGAAGAAGCGCACAAAGGACTCCAACGGCTCGCGCGACCTCGACTCGCCCGCCTCGCCCACAAAGGACACGCACTCGCCCGTCACGCCCACCGGCTCCCGCAAGTCGGGCTCCTTCCACCTGCACAAGACCAAGACCAACGACTCCAGCACCACCGCCACCTCGGCCCACGACGCCACGACTGCTGCTCAAATCTCCACCTCGACCACAAACACGCCCGGCACCGGCACTTCCTCCGCCTCCACCGCCCCGGGCGCGCCTGCCGCGACCCCCAAGCCCGTAGACTCAATGAACCCCGCCCACGCGCACCAGCAGCAGCAGCAGCAGCAGCCGCAACAACAGCAGCAGCACCTGCAATCACAGCAATACACAGCAACAAGCCCCCAGTCTAACCCCCAGCATTCGCGCAACACGCCCAGCATACAGAACCTCATACACCCCAACAACACCACCACCACCAATACGTCCTCCTCGCACCACTCGTCCGCTAAGAATGGCGCCGTCCAGTTCCAGACACAGCCCCTCAACCAGGCCCGCGTCACAAAGGGCAAGTACTCGCTGACCGACTTCACCATCCAGCGCACCCTCGGCACCGGCAGCTTTGGCCGCGTCCACCTCGTCCAGTCCAAGCACAACCAGCGCTTCTACGCCGTCAAGGTGCTGAAAAAGGCCCAGGTCGTCAAGATGAAGCAGGTCGAGCACACAAACGACGAGCGCCGCATGCTGCAGCAGGTCAAGCATCCCTTCCTGATCACGCTCTGGGGCACCTTTCAGGACTCCAAGAACCTCTACATGGTCATGGACTTTGTCGAGGGCGGCGAGCTCTTCAGTCTGCTGCGAAAGTCTCAGGTACTTATCCTTCTCTTTTCATCTTCCCCTTGTTGCGCAGTGATTTCGAGCATCAATGGACACTAACTCGTATAGCGCTTTCCCAATCCCGTCGCAAAGTTCTACGCCGCAGAGGTTACGCTCGCGCTAGACTACCTGCACTCGCACAACATCATCTACCGCGACTTGAAGCCCGAGAATCTGCTCTTGGACCGCCACGGCCACCTCAAGATTACGGATTTTGGGTTTGCCAAAGAGGTCCCCGACATCACATGGACCTTGTGCGGAACGCCTGACTACTTGGCCCCCGAAGTCGTCGCTTCCAAAGGCTACAACAAGTCGGTCGATTGGTGAGTCGCGAGCAGCAATTCATCTTTTTTGGCGCCTACTAACAGCGTCAGGTGGTCATTGGGTATCCTCATCTTCGAAATGCTGTGCGGCTTCACGCCCTTCTGGGACGGCGGTTCGCCCATGAAGATCTACGAAAACATTCTCAAGTCGAGAGTAAAGTACCCGCCCTACATCCACCCCGACGCCCACGACCTCCTGCAAAAGCTCATCACGCCGGATCTGACCAAGCGACTGGGCAACTTGCACGGTGGCAGCAAGGACGTTATGAACCACCCTTGGTTCGCCGAGGTGACTTGGGACCGGTTACAAAAGAAGGACATTGACGCTCCATACGTGCCACCTGTTCGCGCCGGAGTCGGCGACGCCAGCCAATTCGATAAGTATCCGGAGGAGACGGAGGCATACGGTCAGGCAGGGGACGACCCGTGCGTGCAGAGTCCTCCTTACACTGTAGATCATATTCTGACGTGTCCGAATAGCCACGGGCACCTGTTTCCCGACTTCTGAGCATACCAAGCCCTCAACTCGAGACACAATACCATCTTGCCCGTTCCTCCTACGAGTGACCTGCGTACGGCAATTTCCTGATCAGCGTACCCCTGCAACGTCCGCCGACATCGTACCTACTAAAATACAGCCTTCATCATCCTCGAAACATCGGCCCTATGCGCTTTTCGGCTCTGCAAGTCTAATCCTTTGTGGCTTGCCCTTCCTTTTTTTTGTCCTCTTCTTCCTGCTATTATTGCTATGTTTGCCAGCCATTGGGCTTACTGTCATCTGCATATCGTGTCACTTGGATCAACCGATAATGCCCAACGAGCCCAAAGTGTTGTTTCCCTGTTGTTCCATGGTATGATAAGGCGGGTTATTGGATTACGGCTGTCGCATACTTGGCGCAAACTGAAAATATGGGGCTATGATCAATGCAAGGCGTAAGCCATCAACATCAATGATTCTTCAAGTTCCGTTTTCAAGTGACGTTGTCTAGAGAAGACGACTACCATTAACAACCAATACATGCTTCTCCCTCTAAGCAACTGCTCCATGGTAACAGTCGAAAAGTTACCACAGGAAAGCCAAAAGGAACGAAACTTATACCAAAGTTTGGCCAGCGTTGTAGTGCATCGGCATCGCACCCTACACCACATACTGACGTCAAGTTCCCGTCCCGTCCGGCACTAATTCGTCCCAAATACCATGTTCACCAGCACACAATTAATCCAAAAGCAATTCTGACGGTGCCCCAAAAAAGTCGCACGGCTGTCACTTCCGCGGACTTGGGGGCTCCGTCATGTTGGCGCATCACAAACGTCTTGGTGACTTGATCATGGTTAGAACGATAACTTGCGATGAAAATGGCCAAGAATACATTTGGAGGCGTCTGCTGTATATCTTGCTGGGTGCGCGACATTGAAGCAAGTGGCAATTGCTGTACGAGAGATCTTACTACTGCACCGTTGCGATCTAGATCCGACAATGACATTGGTTACTTGCCAAGGCGCTAGTAAAAAGGAAGCGGGGATCGTGGAAGTACAGACCAATGGATATGGGAATCATGGAACAACGTCAACACAACAGCAGCACGAGCAGTTTGGCGAGAAGAGGGACCGAGGCCAAGTTCTTCGGTCCGTGGGTCTCAACGACGACGATGAATTGCTTGTATGGGATGACTTGTGTAAGAGCCTCTGTTCTGCTACTCGTCACGAGTCCTTTTGGTGGTCAACTAACAGTTCCTGTATACAGTGCATTGGCAACAAGACAATGAGTTTATACTGACAAAGCACCGGTAAGAATCTACTTCTCCTTCCTCGCTCATCTGTATGAACAAGACTGATCAACTGTTAACAGACGAGCAACCTTTTCCTATCAGCGCTCGCTCATGAGTGTGTTCCAAGTTCATAATGAGACCGTCAACATTTGGTCGCATATCTTAGGTACTGTGGGCTTCGTATATGCCATGGGTGCTTTGGAACTGTACATGAGGGAACTGGACAGGTATGCAAAAGATGAGTTGGCAGTGCTGATCTATTTCATCTCGGTCATAGCATGCTTCTTTTTTTCCTTTGTGTGAGTGGTACTTGTTTCTTTTCCCTTTTCACTGATCCCACCAAGAAATAGTGACTATGCCGATGGATAGCACGCTATTGGTGTAGAAGTGATCCTCATTAGATACGAGAATAGAGAACTAACACTTAAGCGCAGTTACCACATATTTCTAGACCACAGTCAAAGCGCCCGCAAATGGACAAGCCGCTTTGACTACCTCGGCATCGTGGTCCCTCTCTGGGGCACCACCATCGCCAGCACCCATTTTGGCTTTCGCTGCGAACCTGACCTGCGCAAGACTTACAGTGTCTTCGCCACGGGCGCAGGGCTCGCATGTGCAGTCACTACACTCCATCCCTCCTTTACCGGCACAGCTTCCAAGGGTTTCCGGACAATAACCTATCTTCTCCTTGGGCTTTCTTCATTCCTGCCCATTATCCACGGTTTGCACCTCTTTGGGTGGCAGCAAATGGAGCAGAGAATGAGTCTTTCATACTACCTCGCACTCGGGCTTTGTCACGGCGCAGGTGCAGTCACGTATGCAAGCAGGGTGCCTGAGAGATGGTATCCAAAACGTTACGATCTTGTCGGTAGTAGCCACCAGATTATGCATGTGCTGGTTGTGTGTGGCGCGACAGCATATGGCTTAGGCGTGCTCAAGGCAAGAGAACATTGGAAAGGCTTCCACTGTGCGGGTCTTCAGTGAAGTGGGTAAGCAGGGTTTTTTTCTTGAAAAGACCTGATCTCGTCTCTTTTGTAAAGGTATTTGCAAGCATCTTATCAAGTCACAGCCATGACAAGCTGCCCCTAGCAAAAGCTCAGTGAGCCTGAAACAACTCAGCATCTCCGCGGTTGCTCAGCAAAATCAATTTCACAATCTCGAAAAGACCCACACCCGCAAGAACTTCTTTATCGCCGGAGATGCTTGATTCCAACTGCTTTCTGCTCACCACACCTTTTACCTTTTCGTCTGCTACCCCAATAATTATTGCTCCGATATCGCTAAATACCCACCTCTCTCACATGTCAGCCAACAGAAACCACCGAATTACACATTTCTCAGTCGTGCGTCAGAAAACGAGCAGTACTTCCTGGCGCTCCAAGATTTTCTCCAAAGGCTGCTCGAAACTTGGCGTGATGAAGTTCAACACCACAGGAGCTACGATGACGTTTTCCAAACTCCTGGGCGAATTGACAGTAACCTATCTCCCCAGGTTATTACAGGACTATGATTTGCCCATCATGGCTACGGTATCGTAGCGCAGCGAGGTTGCAGTCATGCGAGATAAGGCACACATGCCACTGCCGATTGGCCCGCACCCGTGTCGTAAGCGACAGGCTTCGATCGAGGAACAGATCGTCAAAGCCAAATCCGTGCCCAATCTGAGCACAAGATTGCAATAATTGTGCAAAAGTGAGCGGACATCTGCTCGGTGGTGCTCCTGGGTACACCAATTTGTGATGCTTATCATGACAGGTTTCCATTTACGCACAATACACAACCTTCACGTCTGGACCTCCTACACCTCATACTGCACCGATTTCAGACTGCAAAAGCAAGTTTGTGATCTGGAACCGTGGCTTTGGTCGATATCCAAAGTTGCTTTGTGGTCTGGGCGAGACTAGAGCTCTTGCTCACGCCACGAAACAGAGATTCCGGGATCCAAGGCAACAGCAAGCGCCAAAAAGAGCTGGGGAGTTACTTTCACAACAGAAGCCCTCTGTCGAAAGCTGTTCACCGCGGAAAAGCAGCAATTCATATTATCTCTACATGTTCTGATAAGGACCCATGTTGGGCTCCTTGTCTAGTCGCTCGCCTGGTTAGCGCCAAGAGATAAGGAGAACGCCTTTGCCGTCCCCCCACCATCCCGCGTCAGTCCTCAGCCGCAGCGAGACTCGACTCGTCCCTTACTATTCAGCCTTTCTTCACACACTTTAGCCAGACTACGATGAAATATAATTCGCTCAAAGGCCGTGTGGATCCTGTGTTAAAGCCGGAGCGCTGATCGGAGACATTTTGAACACTCTCGCTAAGTGGTTTAGCGTAGATTGATCGGGACATCTGGATTTACATTTGCTGTTTATCGACAACGCAGATAACGACGACCCACCAGGATTACCGTAACCAGGTATCGGAGAAGTCTGATCTTCCTTGGCCTGGGGGAACGTCTTTGCGCCACAAGCTTATGGTGGTTGGGGTAAGTGCGTCACCTCTGTTCACCGCGGAAGTATCACAATTGGGCTTTTTGGTCGACAATCTATATAACTTCTCGACTGCCAATTGTGGTCATCATCATCGGCGAGCGTCAGCATCCATTCAGATTCTCACCATGCCTTTCGCTATCAACCTCCTCTGGTCAGCGCCAGAGGTCAACCCCTACAATCAGAAGGCCAGGTCGATCCCTGTCCTCAACCCAATCAACAAGTATGGGCGGGTCTTCTTCTTCTCTTACCTGGGCTTCTTCATCGCGTTCTGGTCATGGTGAGTACTTCCCCACAAGTGGACCGCCTTTGCCCCACATTATACTGACGATGATCAGGTACGCGTTTCCGCCTCTGGTATGGCTGCCCTGTGCCCATAATCCATGAGTATGGTCTCGACTAACATTTCCATAGCTGAGTAAGAGTATCAAGGCGGACATGCACCTCACCCAGGACCAGATTGCGAACTCCAACATTGTGGCGCTCTGTGCCACATTGCTGGTTCGCTTCATTGCTGGGCCCATGTGCGATCACATTGGCCCTCGCAAGACCTTTGCAGTGCTGCTGTTTGCTGGTGCTATCCCCACTGCCCTTGCTGGTACTGCCACCAATGCCACGGGCCTCTACTTCATCCGCTTCTTTGTCGGTATCCTTGGTGGTACCTTTGTGCCTTGTCAAGTGTGGAGTACTGGTTTCTTTGACAAGAATGTCGTCGGAACTGCCAACGCATTGGTTGGTGGTTGGGGTAACTCTGGCGGTGGTATCACATAGTAGGTCCATTTTGCTATGTGTGTTATGGTCTCAACTAACTTGAATAGCTTTGTCATGCCAGCTATCTACGATTCCCTCAAGAAAGACCAAGGCTTGTCCTCGCACGTCGCCTGGCGCGTCTCTTTCATCGTTCCGTTCATCATGATTACCGCTTGCGCTCTGAGCCTCCTGCTCTTGACTGACGACACTCCCAATGGAAAATGGTCTGAACGCGGCGTAAAGGTCGTGTCCAGTGACCAAGCACAGTCATCCGTCGTACCTACAACGGGTGCGATTGACGAGAAACCCACAGCTGCTAGCTCTATAGCTTCCAACGACGAGAAAAAACAACGACAACCTTCCGCAGATATCGAGGCCGCACATGGAGACGTCCAGGTCATCGATGAAGTCCAGCACGAAGTCATCGTCAAGCCCACATTCAAGGAAGCTATGAAAGTCATGTTCTCCCTTCAAACCGCCTCGCTTTGTGCCGGCTACTTCTGTTCCTTTGGTGGCGAGTTAGCCATCAACTCTATTCTCGGCGCTTACTACCTCAAGAACTTCCCATACCTCGGTCAGACGCAGTCCGGTCGATGGGCTGCCATGTTCGGTCTATTGAACGTCGTTACGCGTCCTCTCGGTGGTGTAATTGCTGACTACATCTACAAAGTCACCGGGCATAGCCTTTGGGCAAAGAAGTTCTGGATCCACTTTGTTGGCATCATGTCTGGTATCTTGTGTATTGTTATTGGAAAGGTGGACCCCAAGAACCTGGATGAGATGATTGGTCTCATTGCTGTCATGGCCATCTTCCTCGAAGCTGGCAACGGTGCTAACTTTGCTTTGGTACCGCATGTTCACCCTCATGCTAATGGTGAGTCTTGTTCCTCTAAACTCGAAATCCCGTGTCAGATGCTAACTGTATTCAAGGTGTTCTTTCTGGTATCGTTGGTGCGACCGGCAACTTTGGTGGCATAATCTTCGCCATCATCTTCCGTTACCACAAGACCGACTACGCACAAGTCTTCTGGATCAGCGGCATAATGATCATCGCGCTCAACTGCATCTTCCTCTGGGTTAGGCCCATTCCGAAGAACCAGATTGGTGGTCGATAAAACCGTTTATGACCTTTGTATGATTGAATTTGTTTTTTAGCGTTATGATAGATGAGATACCTTTGCCTTGCTTGTATACGTATATGATTATTTCGAATAACATACTTTAGATTTTCCCACGTGGCTTTCTTTTTTTGGCTTTGCATGATGCATCAAAGTCTCCAAGGGTATCCAATAGTCTTTGTGCTGCTAATCCAGTCCAGGCTGAGGCTGAGCGAGACTGTGCAATTTTTGGGTGAGACGCGCTAGGCGAAATGTTTACTAGTTCCAGAATTGCACTTTCAAGAATGTCGCCATCAGCCCCTGCTCACTTTTGCACTCCGCTTCTCCGTAGTATGTGCAAATATGTACTAAACACTAGAATTGCACAGCCAGCATCTTTCTCATTATTATGTCCTTTTGAGTTTCAGCTATCCTGTGGACCCCTGTTTTCTGCCTGCTACCTAGGTTGTTCCCTGGTGGCTGCCTAGTACATATATGCGCTTTACTTGTCATCATCTTATGTCATTTGGGTGCAACAATTCCGTTACGCATCGCTTTTGCACCCGTGGCTCACTAATTAGACTTTCAAGATGACAAAAGACTGGGATCTCGTCCAAGATGAAATCAAGGAGCTTTCTTTCTCACAAAAGAAAACACTGGAGGAAGTAAAAGAGATGATGGAACGGAAATACAGGTTTTGCGCCTCGTAAGTGGATATCATATGAAGGAGTGATGATACTAGATTTACTGTTTACTGATACTTGGAGAAAAGAACAAGAGCGTATCGTATGAAGTTGAAAGAGTGGGGGCTCATGAGACACAAGCCGCGCGGTACTATCCGGCACAGACGTGGGGCGCGGCAGAGGAGCAAGAGTAGTCCAGCGGTCGACAATGACGGATGGGAGGAGCAACCAAGTGGAACAGATGACACCCCGACCACGAATGAATCATTACCAGAGAATCCCTTGGAGAATAGGGATTGGCAGATTGGTGCTAATCTGCCGAGTCTGGCTGCTGACGAAATGGTTGATAATGTGGAGTCAACGTTCACGGAGCCTCAAGAGTAAGATCCGGCAAGAGCGCTTCCTGATAATCGAGTGTGTACTTATCTAGCATGTCATAGCTTTCAAGTATCTGCCGAGACATGGCCTGTAGATTCCCCTCAGCCATCAGCCGCCATATTGGACATGGTTGAAGCAATCCTCGACAACGACCCTGAGAGACTCGAAAGGCTCATTCGCAAGAATGAAGACCACATCAATGATCCCATCGGCTCACTCTTGTGTGATCCCACCAATCGCCTCTTTGGCCACCCCGCACTCAATCGCATGGTCATCCTGCAGCACCCTGGACAAACCATGTTTGATGTCGCGTGCGGCATGCCATGCGGGCCAGTCGTTTGGGTCCTGCTTGCGTATGGTGCAAAAGGCTCCAAACATCCACTTGGCTCGGACTTGGCTTTGCACAACGCTATCAAAAACGGACGTGTATATACTGTTCAAGCGTTACTCCTACCGGGCCGCTCGGCTGCAAATGGTCTTCCCGACTCCAAATGGACACCACTTCGACAAGCTGTATTCTGGATGCATCCGAAAGTCGTCCGCATCCTTTTGAGCCGAGGCGCAAACGTCGAGGATCTGGATCCTCCGCTTGTCCAGACATGCGTAAATTCTCCACTACAGCTGTGTCTGGTGCGTAGAATAAACAACTACTCTGATCCCTTGTACCGCGAAAACTGTCACAAAATTCTCAAACAACTGCTCACTGCAGGAGCGAATGTCCACAGGACTTCTCAAGATCCTATGATTCAATCGATATTTGACGCGTTCCTACAACCATGGAAAAGCCATCCTTACTGGGCTTTTGAAGTTTCTGAAGAAGAGCTCGAGTGCTTTGCAATGTTCATAAGCAAAGGTGTCAATATCCAGCTGTCCTTTCAGGGAGTTCCTTGCCGGTCGCCTGCCAGGGAGAGTTTTGTGCATCAAGCGGTTTGGCACTCGACGCCAACAATCGCAAGATTGCTCATTGATAACTTTGTTCAAACACCAAATGAGAATGGCTCGCTGCTTCTCCATGAAGTCCTCGGTAGCTGCCCGGATGCAAAGCGACACGGCACCGACACACTGCGCGATATTCAAGTGTTGCTCGGAAAAGGCATAAGTCCAAATCGTACAGAAGGCAGTCCAATAAGTCCATTACGCAAGTGTATCACAGAATGCCCTGCTGTCGATCTCGTTGCATGTCTCCAGGTTCTTCTTGATGGGGGCGCAGATCCAGAAGCCGAAGACCCTTACGGCGTGCAGCCGTATATTCTCGCTGCTGAAATTTTCGATGAGCCACTGCTATCTGAAGTTATGTCCGCTCTGGTTGCAAAGATTTCCGGGGCACATGTTCGGAATCCTAACGGCACCCCGTATCAAGGCCCTATCGGCCTTTTCCCCATCTCGCCAACACAGACATACGAGCAAGTCATGTCATGTACAAGGCCGACAGGCGATCTTACACTTTACATGCACAACATGGTACCCGAACATATTCAGCCAATTTTGCGCAAAGCATACTTCTCCGTAGCCAGTCGGTACTTTCTCGAAGCGGCGGTTCGACACTCGAGCACCCGATTGTTGGATTCTAAAGAGAAGGATGAATCTATGCAGATCCTCCTGATGCGTGCAACCTTGGATATTCCAAGCGTGAAATTTAGCACAGATCCTGTCGGTGCATTGCTGAGCATGGTACCTTATTCGCCAGATACAATACCGGAGCCGGCCTCACCGGAGCCGGCAACGCGCGATAGTCCGGTCGTCGCTGTTGATAGAAGATCAACTGCTTCGAGCAGTACGATCGATTCCACTCCTTCAACACACGCACCGTTTCAATTCAATCCCACGGGTAACAAGTCAACATTAGCTGATTCCCAGCCCTCACCTGACCCGGCTGCTCCGGCTTCCTCGCCAGAGTCGAGCGAAGACTTCTTCATCCCATCTACAACACAGCTGCGGTGGCCGAACCCCTGCGCAAAACCACAACCAGGCGATACACAAAAAGCGCTCGAAGCTGTCCTGAGTGTCGCATGTGCAACATGTAACGATGGGAAGATGTTGACAAAAAAAGAGGCCGAAAGGCACGAAGTCGAGCACGCACACTGTGCAGATTGCATCGATGAAGATTGCACGAGGCGCTTCTGCGCTGCGAGAAGAACAGCTAGCAACACATAACAGCTAGCGAGCCAGACGACAACATTATAAAAAGCCAATATCGTACGATCGATACGCTTTAAGACATTGCAACAATCGCAATCATGCATACATCGATAAACACCAAGTAGATCGACCGACATCTTCTATTGCTAGAAAGACTTTCGTTCTCCTTATGACGTACCACAACCCCTGTCGCAGCCTATACTACAAAAGCGGTTATAGCCAAAGATCCACGTTCATACGAGTGTATACGGGCGCTAGGTAGATGCGGCAAAAGCATGACGGATAGCGGGTCGCGGGACACGGGAGACTGGTCGCAAGCTTGCCGAATACGTCATGCATGTACGCTTGGCCTTTTTGAGGATTTCCCATCGAGATAGTTGTGCGACTGGATGGTAAGAGCGGATATTGGAAGGCGGGTATGTTTGATGATTTTTGTTTTAGACGGGTCTAGGCAAAGGGATGTTTGCGCATGGTATTTACTTGTCCGCGGAGCATCTGTCTAGCGATGTTATAGCAAGGGTTCTATGCTATCAATACTGGTGTTTTTATCGCTAGACAGGGCTCGGTTATTCAGTGCATTGGATGGAAAACGGGAATCACGGCTCCACGCGAACGAGGCTCTAGGTCGAAAGAAATGAATGACGAGTATGCTGTCATGCCATGGAACGACAAGAGCAGAAGCTGGGTGTTTAGAAACAAGGAACGGGAGGGGGGTTTTTTTTTTTGCATTGATATTAGAAGTGTACTTTATATACAACAATTAATGATTCAACACTGACTATAAACTTGTCATTCCAACACCTCCATCCGAATATAATCAACCACGTTTTACCTTCCAACCAAGAACCCACAACACCAAATCCCCCAAATCCATCAATATGCGCCTCTCCAACCTCACTTTCTTCACCCTCACCACCCTCACCCTCGCATCACCCCTCCAACCCCGCCAAACCCCAGAATCCTCCATCGAATCCCTCCTAACCAGCCTCTTCGCAACCGTCCAAACCTACACCGGCACAATAAGTACGTCTTCTTCCCTCTTCCCCACTTTTTCACCTTCCTCCAAAAAAAAAAAAAAACTAAAACTAACCCAAAAAAAACACCTATGTATATAGACGCCACCCTCGCCCCGCTCACCCCTTCCTCCCCCCTCCTAGAAAAAACAGCCGCAATCCCTCAAATCGGCGCTCAAATCACAAAAATCACCCTAGCAATCCAGTCTACCGCTTCCGAAATACGTAGCCTCGCCCCGGAAAATGCTATGCAATCTATGGCCGAAACATCGGACGACGCTCACGTCGCACCTCGCGACGACGATGCTACAAAGCAGGCGTACGGCGGTAGAGTCGAAGTGGTAAAACGGCAGGCTATAGCTATAGCGGCGCTGCTTTCCCTTATTATTGTCGAAATCTTTGCTACGGTTACGGCGGCTGTGGCGATTTTGGGGCTGGCGGGGTTGCTGGTTTATTTGAATCCGTTGACGGGGGCGCTGAGTGCACTGATTTTGGCGGTGCAATTGGTGCTGGATGTTGTGCTTGTCGGGGTGATTGCTTTGTTGAATGGGCTGTTGACGTCGTTGGCGTTAGGGCTGAGTGGGTTGTAAGGGATGTGGTTTGCGTTTTCTTCTTTTTTCTTCTTCTTCTGCTGTGATTCTGGGATCAAGGTTTTGTTTGGGTTGGATGTTCAATATCAGCGTCACATGTATTTATATCATAGTTAATTTTATCGAGGTGGGAGAATTGGAAAGAAAATAATGACTAGGACCTGATCCACTTGATAAGACGAGTACTGCAGCAGCAACACACATCAGCCTTCCCTTCACTTTCAAGATACGATGACAACCAATGTTGGGGAACAATGCATGCTCAATTGATACGCCTAACCCGCGCCTACAGATGCTATGCAAAAGAACGCCTCTTTGCGTCAGTTCCACCACAACCCCCTAATATCAACATCATAGTCTTCTTGACCTCAATCATGTTTCGTCTAGTTTTTAAAAGTCCGGTGAATGCATCCTCTTCAACAATCAGTCGCCAATTAGCCGAATCTCGGCAACCTCGTCATCCTGTTGTGTGACAGGTGTGGCAACACCCCCCCACCCTCCTTTGACGGGCTCATCATCACCAAAATCTTCCAAAAGTCTATCACTCAATTCCATGCCGTCACCCGTTGATGCTGCGCCCGTGTCAGACACTACACCTCCAGTATCTGAGTCATTATCGTTGCGAGCGGCATTGTCGCTCAGCGCGTTGAAACTCCACATTGGCTGGTCGTTATCAGTGGCCCAAGGATTGTTGCTGTACGAGTCCTCCGCAAATCCTTCGTCTTCGTCAGCATATGGGGGAAGGTCGTCGTCGTCACTCAGGTTCGCGGCTGCGACTCCGCTCTTTTGACGGCTCCCGGCTGCTGAACGCTGAAAGCCATCCCCGCGCAGGGCTGCGGCTCCCGCTCCGACTGCGCCAGCGCTCGACGACCCATTGCGGGACGAATCGCCGAGGCGCAAGCCGTTTCCCGCCGGTGAGCGGGAGCGGGCCTGCTGATCGTCCGCGTCTGTATTGTTTTCGTCATCAGAGTCGGGATTGCTGACGTCGGCGGTTACCACCTTCTGAAGCTCTGGAGGGCCTAAAGGGACAGGCGAGCGACGGCGGTAGAAAAGTAAGTATGCGGCTCTCGAAACAGCCTTTTGACCAGAATCACAGCGGGAGACAATGGAGTCTGATAAAGTTAGCTTCTTTCACGATAATACTTAAACACCTTTCAAATTGTGCGTGACTTGGAGAAATGACAAGATTGCTCACCATTGTAGTCATACCACTGCTTATCGAAGAAATTCTGAGCAGTGGCTGTGTAGTGGCCCCCTCCAAGTCCACCGTAATGATTGTCAACGGCGAAGAGATCGTAGGTAAGATCCTTGCCTTCTGGGTAACCAACTTTGCCAGAAAGGTCCAATCCTTCGACTGGGAAATCAACTAGATCCTCAATCTTATCCCGGAATGTTCGGTGACCACTGAAACGCTTGAGGTGTATGATGAGAATGTCGGGAACGGTCCAAATTTCCAAAGTCTTTGTTGCACGACGCAATTCTTTGCACCGGCTGCAATACCATGCATTGTCCTCGGAGAGCACCTCGCTCTTTGACGATTCTGTGAAGCACTCGTCCAGATTAATGCCGTTCTTTCTGCGAGCTGCACGTTTGGCTTTCTTGTCTCGAATCTCAGGATCGTCAAAAACCTCAATCGACTTGATGACGTCGGCGCCTCGAGGGTCGTCATCTGAAGTACCGCCAAACAAAGCATCAATGGCCTCGGAAGTCCAGTCAAGGACAATGCCCTCACCCATACGAATCAAACGATCATCAGCCTCATCTTCCGGGTCGTCCGGATAGTTGGGCTGTTCGGGCACCCTGCCTCCTTTGCGGTTCTTGAAGTTCTTATTATTCTTATTTTTTCGCTCGATTTTCCGCTCATGCTTCCGTGCCTTCTTGCTCTTCTTCTTATTTTGGCGACCGGATCGTGCAAACTCTGTCGTTTCTGGCTCTACCGATTGCATCTCCTCGTCGCTGCTCGGATTGGTCGTGTCAACCGCGGGATCGGCATCGATAATCGTCGACTGCGAAGCATCTTCATCTTCATCACTTGACGTAGGCTCACTTCCACCGACAGATGACTGGACCGACTCTTCTCGTGATGGTGGTACCCGGATGCGCTTTGAAATGGGCTCACATGCGCGATTGTGGTCCAATGTACTCCATCCAGTAGTTACGATCTCATTACTCTTCCTAGTGTGCTTCATTTCAAACAATTGCCTATCGTGTGTTAGTCACCAGATAACTGATCCCTTGAATAGCTGAACGTACCTGAATTCGGGGTGGATGAAGCTACCCGGACGTAGCACTTCTGGGATCTGATTGGCATCATCGCCCTGAGCGTGAGGAGTTTCTTTGGCGTCCGTCATTGTCACCTCGACCATGTCCTCACCTTCCACAGAGCCATCCTTGACTTGAGGGTCGTTCGGCGAAGCATCTTCTTCTGTTGTTAGCACAACATCAGAACCAGATTGCGACTGATCTGATCCACTGAGCTCACTGAGTATCTTCCGTGTGGTCATCTGCGCAACCCTTGCCAGCACCTTTCTGAAAATCGCGTCGTAATCCCTTGCTTCGTCTCTTGTCAGAACGATAAAACTTGGCCAAAGCGCCATGCCGGTGCTCGTGGATCTATAAGCGGACACACTGGGGCTGCGATGGAAAAGAGGGACTACGATGCGGTCATGCAGCGGCGAAGCAGTGTCTGGGATATCTTCATCGGAAGATTGGGAAAGCATCGTCTTGTACTTTGACCCCTTCTTTTTGGGAGCAGGCCAATTGCTTGGTGCCATGTCAAGTTCGTAGAAATAAATGTCATCCCTGGCTCCTATGTTGGACTCAGACACAGTGAGGGAATCCTCCAGGTGACGGTAGAACTTGTGGCTGTAAAGCTCAGATGCCATTATGCGGTTAGCTGGGATGTCGCCGCCACGCTTGCCGACGAATTCTTTAAGTGTTTTGATGGTTGCGTTCTTGTCAATATCAACCTCAAGCTGATAGGGTTTTCCGTAAAGGGGCACGTATGTGATAGTGTGAGTCCAAGTCTGCTCTATGGGCAATTGTAGGGTGAGTTGGCTGTAGGGGTCAAATGTTATGCTGACCTTCTCACAGTCTGGACAGACCATGGTATTCTTGTAAAATCCGCTAAACAGATCCATCGCTACGGAATTGTTTCGAGCACGATGATTATCTCGGTAAATCTCGCCGAGCTTCTTGACAGCCTCTGGGTCACGATAAGTGTCATCTTCTGAATCTGGGTTTTCCCGATATGGCTTTTTGTGTATCCTGTTGAGATCCTCGTGCAGTGCATCCACCAACCAGCTGACGAACTCTTGAGAATCTTGCTGACCGTAACCGGAGAACAAGCTGTTGGCTCTTCCTAGCTTCTGCTTAAAGTCCTTTGGTGAGATGGAAGAGTTGTTGTCGAGACTATAGATGGCACTCAGCAGTGAAGCGTACGACTTTGCGATGACGCCCTTGTGGCCGATGGGATTGTCGGCGTTGACCTCTTCTTTCCATTTGTTACTCAGAAAGTACATGCTTAGCTCCTCAACGCTCCGGAGACACTGAAGGGCTGAGTTCATGTAACACGTGTTGCCGAGATTTGTCAAGCCAACATGACCACGCACTTTGCCATTCTGCTTCCTTCCGCGGGTTAGAGGGCCACCCGTGGGTGTGTTCCTCCCGCTGGTTGTGGCACTTTGGAGACCCTTGCTAGCTACAGCGCCAGCCTTGTTTTTGGACACCTCTTTGGTCGTGTCAGAAATGTACTCTCCCTTCTCATCGTGTTCCTCGAGAACGATTGTTTGATCTTGTGTGAGACCAGCATCGGCCAGAGTGAGAGACTCGTTGTAAACCTCGTTGGCCTTCTCATCCTTGCCTGTGACTAGCTCACGCTCCGACCCATACGCAAGCGCGTTAAAACTTGCGACATCCATGACAAGAGAAGGCCGTTGAGCGCCCGTGGGAGCGACAGGGGAACCGTTGCGGGGTGATGCGTCTGGGGTGAGTATGCCAGAAGGTTGGGACGGTTGGGGCTTGTCTGTAGGTGCAGTAGAGAGAATCCTCCATATGCGAACCTTGTTGCTCAAGTCAATACCCACGGCCTTTTTGGCAGCTTCGAGAAAGGTGACGAAGCTCTCGTAGCGGCTGGCGACGATTTTCTCCGCCAACTTGGAGTTATCAGCGGGATTCGCTGACTTTCGCACTTTGCGAATAGTAATAACAGGAGGGTGAAGCTCGTATGAAATATCCTCGCTCGCTTGGCCGGGAACGGTATTGTGGGCGTATCGCCGTATGACCGGACTGCCTTTGTTGAGTCCGTACCAGCTGAGAACCAGCTCCCACGCCTTACGTGGGAGAACCTCAAAGTCCTGGCCAAGTGTCGCAGCTTTACTCAGCGGAATGAAGTCTTCGCCGCGCTGGTCGGCCAGGTCCTCTTGCAGCAGTTCCGTGTCGACCAGGTGCGAGTTGTCAACGGGACCCACAGGGCCCTGGGTTGCTTCCTTGCTGAAGTCCTGAGGCCTGCTCACATTCTCCGACGTTCTTGCCCAGACACGCTCTAGCCACCGCTCGGAAATAATATAGCCCTCCTGGCGGTCGACCAAAGGCTCACTGTTCATCATGCCCATGACGCGAGTCACCTGCTCGTCTATGCTGGGCAGCTGGGCCTGGGGCGAGGCGTCGGCGGCGGAGATGGTGGATGACGAGGCCGGGACCTGGTCATCGGCATCAAAGGTGCCACTGTTGGGCGTGTCGGCCATGTCTACCGATGTGGCACGCGCACTGCGTTGTGCCTGTGGCTGTAGCTGTGATGGGCCTGTGGACAGCGGCTTGGTGTTGCGGGGAGCAGAGCTGGGGTCGGGCTTGTCGTCCATGTCTGAATGAGAGCGTTTAGCGGGCGAGGAGGCGCGAGGCGGGGGCCGCGAGGCGGAGGGCAGTTGTTCGGCAGCGCGGGTGCGGTCGAGGTCGGTGATGGAGGCCTCGCGGCTGTCGAGGGTCAGGTTGGCGTAGGCTTCGCTGGGCGAGCTGGCGCCGTTGCTGTGGTCTCGTGCAAAGGCAGAGGCCGAGTCGGAGGCGTCGACCAGGACCTCGTCGTGCAGGTGCGGTGGCAGGTAGCGTGGCGGTGATGCTGAAGGCTGCGGGGAGGAGCGAGGGGAGCCTACGACGCCAGCGCTGCCCACATTCGGCGGCGAGTGCCCGTCGTCCCTGGCGGTTGGCGAGTCTCTGGCGGGGACCACGATCTTCCGCTTCTTATTATTAGTGGAGGCCGTCTTGAAGTCGCTGGCCTGCCGCGAAGCCCGTGACGAGCTCCTGGACAGACTATTAATATACGGTGAAGGGACAGCCGAGACGGCGGACAAGCAATGTGTAGTATGTAGTATGCAGCGCGTCGCCTGGGGCCGGGATGCCTAGCGAGTTGGGCCTCTGTACTTCACGGGAGAGAGAGAGCTTTGCAGCGGTGAAGGACGTGGGCTACCGTGCAATGCGCCGCGAAAAATGAGAGTACTTCACCTCCCATGGCCCGTCGTCACTCTAGTACACTCCCACTACAAACTCAGCCTTGCCAATAAGCGAGCTTGGCGACTCGAGTGAAGCAACCACCCCTGTCTCGCTTGCATTCCCATTGCATGTTTCACGCTTCACTATCTATCTATCCGACCACACCACACCACACCACCTCCACACAACATTGATGCGTGCTGGTATTTACTTTTATTCGCTCGAGCCGACGGGGAACTATGCCACCACGCCTAGCATGCCTACACGCCTTCTACTTTGACCCGCCGCTGTTCAGCCATGCAAAAGCAGATGCCCCTCCCACCGGATTGGCTGACCGTGGTTTCGTCACCGTCCCATGATTCTCCTTTGTCTTGTCTGCAGACACCGTCCTCTTCACCTGTGGCGGTGCCTGTCTGCTGCTCGTCTCACTCTTTGTCTCGCCCCTTCGCTTGCCATCATCGAAGAAGCGTGACTGTCCTGTAGCAGGCAACGAGCTTGACCCCGACATGGTCCTTGCCGACTTGGACGGCTTCAGCACCTTGATGCCCGTATCGCGTCGTTGGTAGCTGGGGTTTGAGCTTGCAGTTTTACCCACGCTCGCCCAGTCCAACGGCCCAGCAGCAGCCGTAGCCTTCTCGGCTTGGTCCCGCCGCCAGTTGCTCCAGATGGCCGACGATGCTGTAGAGCGCGGTGCCCCACTGACAGCCCCAGATTCCCCTGCATTTCCATCTTCCAGACGACTTGATAGTGACAGGCCGAGACGCGGACGCTGTTCAAGACTCATGCGGCCACTCGAGCCCCCATCCTCCGAGTTTGTTGCCGTACCTGTGTCAGTAGACTTATCAGTAGACAGAAAAGTATCGTGGGCGGCAGATGTAGCAGAACCGTCACTTGTCGAATGATGTTGCGTTGAGGCAGCCATCACATCTCTCTTACTTTGTTCGGATGACGGGGCATGGGCACGACTAGAAACATGTAACGACTTAAAGGCGCGTTCATCTTCCGGACGAACCAAAGGTATCTGAAGTTTGCTATGGTCGTCATCATATAGGGTTAGCTGGCTAGATGAGAACAACAGGTCGGCATTGTGTGCGCGGAGCATGTCGCTGCCGAGAAAGATCTGAACGGCTTTTGGGTTGGTTTCGGAATTATGGTCTTGAACAACGGTGAAATTAACACCAATTGAGGGAAGTTGTGGCGCCGAGCTAGTGGACCGGGAAGAAGCCGACACCGGCACGGCTTCGGGGAGGTAGACCGACAACTTGATCTTGCGAAGACCGTCATCGTCGAGCACGACCTGGTCTTGGAAACCAAGGTGTTCGATAAGGTGCAGGTCCAGATAGGATGTGTATGAGCCCGAGCACACGGCTGCGTACAACAAAGTATCGTGCTTGAAGTTAGTGTTGAGCCAGCAACGTATAATCGCGGGCACAGAGCCCAGAATGAACAAGCCAGGAGCCAGTCCTGGGGCGTCTTGAGGCGTCGTCGGCCCAAAGCTCGTCAGACTGTTTGCTCGGCCAGACGCCATCGAATGTACCGAGTGGCCGGCCGAACTTTGCCTTCCGTCAGATTTGTGCGAGTAGCTGCGTTCACTCATAGCATGCCCACCGAGGCCGCTGCCCGTACGGGGTATCAGGTCGAGCGAAGACCGCGAGGCGTGAGCCCAGTGGCCGTGGTTTGCAGTCTCATCGAAGCGGACACTGTTGGCGCGGGATGTGACGCCTACGCGGCGGGGTACTTCGTCCTCATCGAGCTGGAGGTTACCGATGAGGTTGGTAGAATGGCCGTCAAAGTTGGAAAAGTGTTCAGCAGTAGGCTGCTGCAAGGGCACTGTCGTGTATTAGGCCTGTAGTAACAGCAGTGAATTTGATTCGGTACCTTGCTGTGGGGTTCCGCCCAGGACTGAAGGGAAAGGCGACGAAGTTCCCCAAACGTTCTTCAGACGTGAGTCGTCGTCGTGCTTACGCTCCAAACGAGCGACACGGTCAGCAAGTTCGGCCTGGCTCTCTTGTACTCGAAGCATCTCGCTCTGGAAGCGCCAGAGATCGTCGCGCGGCTGAAAAGCTACGCTCTGGGGATCCATGCCCCCGGCCGTCTGATGCCCTAGCAGCGTGCACAGTAAAGAGAGCCCGACCTTCCCTTAGGCGCTGGCCTACCGAGGAGCGCCGAACGACTGCTTCTCCTCAGCCTGTGTGTATCTGACTCGTGTGCGTGTGTGTGTATATGTATATGATGGTGCGCGTGTGGTTGTCCTATATCTGGTGTAGGCGAGAGAGGCTCGATCGGGCAGCGGTGACGAAGCAGCGGCGAAGATGCAGCAACAATGGAGTAGTTGAGGCGTAGAGTTGTGGGGTTACGTGGGCGTAAGAAATCACAACGATGTACAAACTGGCCTGGGGCGAAGTCGGTGAATATAAAGAGCAAGCGGCGACAGTTGGCCAAGGGGACTAGTCAAGAAGTGTTTGGAGCGGAATACACCAGCACGCAACCTGCATATGCCAGCAACCAGCAGGATGCTAAGAAGGTGACGAGAAGAAAAGGCGAAGCAATCTACCGTGTTTGCAAGGGCAAGTGAAGTGTCAAGCTCGAGTGTTTGCGATGGAGTGTATTTGCGTACGTTCAGCACGATGCTAGTACGATGAGGTTGATTCGAGGCTACGCCGCTAAGCACCTGCCTCCCGGAGTTACGGCCCAGGTCCGATTGGCCGAGACGTGCATGCCGTATTCCCCAGAGCACCCCCGCCCATTGCCCGCTGTGGGCGGCTGCACACTACTACTTGGGCATGGGCGCTGTTGTGTCTTGTGTACTTACTCGATATGTATGTATAGTGTACAAGGTGGTGGATATGTCCAACGACTCTATTGTTGTTTTACACGACTACATGATCATTCTTCCATGCTTTCCAAGCAGCTTCATCGTTCCATGGCGGCAGAACCATGGGGAGTTTGGCTGGCAGTTGGTCGGGCCAATTGTGTGAAATGACGTTGATCAGCTCGTCGTAGAGGATCTGGTAGCCTGCCGGGTTCATGTGTAGGCCTGGCGATGCTATCAGTACCCTTGCGATATGTCCAAAAATGCGCCGAGTAGACGTACCATCGTACATGAGGTCGGCCAATGCGTCGCTCGGGGGCAGCGCCAAGGAACCAGGGACATGGTCTCCGGGCTTCCACGCATCGACATTGAAGTCAGTCCGCGACATGAACGCCTTCCACAAGTTGAGCACTGGGAGTTGCAGCTCAGCGCCTAGTTGGACGACGGCATCGGCATAGATCTTGGTGGTCTCGGCCAATCGCGAGACGGCATTATACCCGCTGGACTGGTCTCTGGGCCACCACAAGTGCTCGTTCATCGGGGGAGGCGCCACGAGGATGATGCGAGGCGCGTGGGCGAGTATGCAAGGGTGGGAGACTATGGCGCGCAGGTTGGCCTTGAACTCATCGAGCGGAATGTGCTGCTTGTTGGGGGCATCTGGCAGCGAGGCATCGTTTGCGCCAAAGAAGACGGTCTGCGCTGTCAACAATGATCTCACATGATGTGGGCATGGTGGAAATCATACCATGAAGCGAATCTTGGCGTGACTCGGGGGTGGCACGATAGCCGGTAAGATCTGGAGAGCTTGACGAGAGTTGTACCCGCTCTATGACATCAGCGCCCATGGCAACAGCTGGCAGTGAGCACGCTACCTGAAGCCTCGGTTGACCACGTCGAGTCGTCTTATGTATGCTGAGCGAGGGGGGGTTGGTCAGCATGCACGCGCACCACATCCACACACACTCGCTTTTTGGTCACCGAGCATTGCATTGCATGTCCGTCCCGCAACGCAAACAAAGAAGGTTGGCTCGAGGGCGGGGGACAAAGCCAAAGGAAATATAGCAATCGAGCCATGTGGACTGACCGGCCTGGAGAGCAGCAGCAAATGCAAACCCCCGTTCCTGGGAAAACGAGTCCTGGGTGATGCTGTCACCGAGCAAAAAGAATTGTTCATAGAGGGCAGACTGTGTGTGTCAATACCCAGCCGAGACGAGACGAGACGAGACATGGTAGACGGGAGGGGGGGTGCCACTCACCATGATGAGCACCGGAAGGGCAGAAAAGTAAATGATAGCAGTATGTTTGTACGTATCCAAGCAAGTACGCAGATGTTTTGGCAGTATCAGCAACAACTGTTCCTGCGTTGCACAGATGCAGACGCGACAATGCGAGGCCACCAGTGGAAGAGGCGCTTGGCTGGGCGTGAACAATGGCGTGCGATCAACTCATAGGTAGACGGGCAAAAAAGCGAATGCTCGCCTGGGAGGCCATGGGTTCCCTGCAAGTTGCCGCCCCTCGCGCGCAATCCAGATAATCACATGGCACGCGCCTACCGCCAGTTGCATGCGGCAATGCTATGTCCGACTACACTTTCTCCTACACATTGCCAGAGCCCTGCCACACACCCCCACCCTGTCTGCTTTTGCTTGTCCTCGCTGAGTCGCGTCGCCGTCCGTACCCCCGGCATGCCGCATTCAGCCTTTGGAAACTCGTCATTATGCCGTGGCGCCAGGCAGATACTCGATCATGAAGCCCCCTCGCAACCACCGTGGTGAAGATCCGCAGCCGGGTGGGGACGGGGGCCATGCTGCCCAGCCATAACATATCCATCGTGACACCGCCATCAATCCCCCAGATGACCATGATAGTGCGGCCGCTCGGCGACATGTCTCAAACTGACCTCACCACTAATAATACGCTGCCCTTGCCCGTCCTCTAACTTCCCCTTCCCTCTCCACCTCCCTCTCCACTCCTCCTCCACCTCCACCCCCCCTCCTGCGCCGCCGCCGCAGCCATGCCCAAGTCGACGCATTCATATCATAGCGTCGACGACTATGACACCGGTCACGCTCAGGGCTCTGCCGACCGCGGCGAGAGCCATGACACATACAGCAGCACAACTCCCACGTCGCCAACCCTCACCTTCAGCGCCATGAGGCATATGCGAGCTTCGGACACGGACCTCGCCAGGTCCAGGGAGAGCGTCAACGAGCGCACCTCGTTGCTGGGCCTGCCCCATCTGCGCTCCTCCAGGTCCTACAAGAGCCTCCCGGGCACCACGCCCGGCACCCCGCGTCCAGGCATGACGCGTAACAATAGCCAATTGCCCACCACCTCGCGCATACGCTCTAGTAGACGAGGCTCCCTCACCGGTGGCCACACGTTCAGTCAGCGTCTCGTGAATGCGCTGGGCGAGCGAGGCCACGGACTCGAGCAGAGCATGCACTCAGCAAAGGCAGCCATCTTCCAGGATGACCGCGTCTGGTACGATCAGTTCACATCCACCGACTGGGTCCATGACAACATCGCCGACGCATACCGTGTAAAAGCACTGCGGAGCAGAAAGGACATCAGGGGCCGTCTCGCGGCTTGGTTTGACGGTGCCCAGGGCTGGGTCCTGGTTGCCATCATTGGTGTTCTCACCGCCGTCTGCGCCTATTTCGTCAACACGACCGAAACAACGCTCTTCGACCTCAAGCAGGGATACTGTTCAGTTGGCTGGACAAAGAGTCACAAGAAATGCTGTGATGGTGCTTCAATATGCGACAAATGGATCCATTGGTCTGAGGCTGTCCGCACAGACAGGCTGGATGTCGTGCAGACACAGTATGGTTTCTTTGTCCTTTCCGTTGTGCTGCTCTCCATGGCCTCGTGTTTGCTCACCCTCACCACAAAGACCGTCATCCCATCTGCCATTTCGCTCTCTACACTAGACGAGAACCTTGGTGCAGAAGTTCGAAGATTTTCCGACGACGATGATGACGATGACAACAAGCGCAGTGTCAGCCCCGAATCCCGGTTCCAGGAGGTACAGGCCCGACCTCCCATGGTCTACTATTCTGCTGCCGGTAGTGGTGTAGCCGAAGTCAAAGTTATTCTAAGTGGCTTCGTCCTCCACGGTTACCTTGGTGTACGCACTCTCGTCATCAAGACCCTCGCCCTTATTCTTAGTGTCGCATCAGGCCTTAGTCTCGGCAAAGAAGGTCCCTATGTCCATATTGCCACATGTATTGGCAACATTGTCTGCCGTATTTTCTCCAAGTACAGTAACAATGATGGCAAGCGCAGGGAAATTCTGAGCGCAAGTGCTGCTAGTGGTGTCGCTGTTGCGTTTGGTGCCCCCATTGGTGGCGTGCTCTTCAGTCTTGAGGAAGTCAGCTATTACTTCCCATCAAAGACCCTTTTCCGTACCTTCTTTTGCTGCATTGCGGCTGCTCTATCACTCAAGTTTCTTGATCCATACGGAACCAAGAAGATTGTGCTTTTCGAGGTGCGATACCACTTGGACTGGAAGTTTTTCGAGCTCGCATCATTTATATTTACCGGTGCCGTTGGTGGCGTTTTGGGTGCCCTCTTTATCAAAGCATCTCGTATCTGGGCACGCACATTCCGTCGCATACCCATTATCAAAAAACATCCTCTTCTCGAGGTCTTCCTTGTTGCGCTCGTTACGGGTCTGATTAGCTTCTGGAACCGTTACACCAAGCTCCCTGTTACTGAGCTCCTGTTTGAGCTAGCTAGTCCCTGCGATACTTACACTGACACAGGCGATGGCCTGTGCCCGACTGTTGAGCATATTCCTGGGGTGCTCAAACTTTTGTTTATCGCGTTCCTTATCAAGGCCAGCTTGACCGTAGTCACTTTTGGCATAAAAGTCCCAGCCGGTATCTATGTACCTTCCATGGTTGTTGGTGGTCTTGCTGGACGCTTCATCGGCCACACCGTCCAGCTTGTTGCTCTGCGGTTTAGTCATCTCGGCATTTTCAGCGAGTGCTCGCCAGACGGCCCTCCGGGTTCCTGTGTCGTTCCAGGTGTCTACGCCTTAGTAGCAGCTGGAGCAACTATGACTGGCGTCACCCGTCTCAGCATTACTTTAGCGGTCATCCTTTTCGAACTCACTGGCAGCTTGGATCACGTACTGCCCTTTTCTCTGGGTATTCTCGTCTCCAAATGGGTAGCGGATGCTATCGAGCCACTCAGCATCTACGACCTTCTTACAGACATGAACTCGTACCCGTTCCTTGACAACAAAGTTCGACCAATATTCACCTCTGAATTGGGCGACATCACTCCTGGATCGAAAAATGACCATGTAATCGACATCTCAGAGGATTCCCTAATTCCTGCAGTAGAGTTGCGTGCAAAGCAACGCGCCCTACAGATGGCTGGTGAATTAGATGGTGGCCTGTCAATTGTCAAAAATGGTATCCTTGTTGGCCTTATCCCTGCGCCAGATCTGGAGTTCGCTCTCGACAAGCTCGAAAATGAAGAAAACACGCTTTGCCTAATGTCCCCACGGGTAGACTGGGCGGCAGGACGAGAACCTCACGACGAGGAGGAGCAAGAAGCATACGACCCGAGTGACTTCACTCCATACATCGACCCTGCCCCAGTAGCATTGGATGTTCATTCACCCATGGATCTTGTTTACGAGTGTTTTGTCAAGCTTGGACTGCGTTATATCTGTGTCCTTAGGGACGGCAAATACGCTGGTCTGGTGAGTGAAATATTTCGAACGTTGCTTTTTAGCATGACACTAACAAAACACCTAGGTTCACAAGAAAACGTTTGTCAAATATGTCAAAGAGCTTGAGGAGCGAGAGAAGAAACAGCATCACGCTTAGGCTCTTGTTAGCAACCGAAAACTCTTCCAAGACCTTCTTTCCATGTTATTTTTATACTCTCCTTACCCACTGGTGGGACTTCTTCCTTTCCATCTTTCGTTGCAAAAATATACGAGCGATATCCACAGGCTGTATGTTGCATTTACACTGGCGTTGTAGTTGGTAGCCGTTCTCTCCATTTCGCACCGCATATGAGCGGAGCAAAGTATTACATGATTTCTTTCGTTGAACGGGCATTGCTTGCCCTTTGCTAGTATGGTTTGGTACCAGTGAATTCAATTAGAATTTTAGATGGCACCTCGGCACGACAAAGGTTCAGCTCTTTGTGGTTGATACTGTGATGTTCTCATGATACGCCAATGGGTCTTATCTGTGTTAAGTTAGGGGTTGATGCATGTCGCCCCACCTTCTAGCTCTTTTTTTTTTCCTTCGCGGTCTGCAAATATCTCACCATGGCGCCTAACGATACGAGGATATGAGGATACTCAGAAAACTGTTCCAGATCGCCTCGTCCGATCGGATTTGGGACGGAAATATGAATGTTCATTTTCGTCAAATTGCCATCCAAAGCAACCAATCATGCCTTCGTAGCTCAGTGGTAGAGCGCGTCACTAGTAATGACGAGGCCGTCAGTTCAATTCTGGCCGAAGGCAATTCTTTTTTGTCCTCTAGAACCAGTGGCTGTGAATTTTGTATGCATTTGTTGTACACGTGAGTGTATTTTTGTCTCGATGAAGAGGATGAGCTTGGTGGACTGTTCACTGCGACAGATGCAATCAACAAAATTACTAAGCATCCAAGTACTACAGGTTTATACATGTCATGTAAAATTCCTAATTAAACATTGTCCTCAACTTCGATACTAGCCGCTGGATATAAGTTTTCTGTTCGAGTGATGTAAAATATGAAATATCTGGTGTCATTACATCCAAACCAGGTGAGTCTCGAGACCTATCCAACTAATTGCCTTGTTGGTTCAATACCACTGTTTGTTCTATGATTACCTCCATACAACTGTAGAATGATTGACTAGCAATACTTGGCAGCAAATGCTTCTCTACTCTGCCTTGGTGACCGTGATCTGGGTGCCAATACTCTTGTCTGGTTGCACAGAATGCCGTGGCGTACGTGCTGTACAAGGAATGCCATTGCATTCTTCATTATCAGTCTTTATGATGGCCTCTGTATCAAACGGAAGATTTTTCTCCTCTTTGTCTTTGTTCCGAAACAAGGCGTAGAAGACAATTGTCGTGAGAGCCATGGCACCGGCCAGACTGGAGTAGAAAATCATCAAATATGGGTCGCGAGCCGCTTCAGCAATTGCCATGGCAAACACGGACCCGACGCCGGTGATGAGCATGTTGATGGATTGTACCAGGACTTTCATCTCCTTGGGCGAATGCGTCTCTGCGTATTCCATGGCCGTGGTCATAGCATAGACCTCGCCCGCGGCCATGAGCACAAATACGGGCGTTTGTGTCCAAATGTTTGGTCGTTGCTGGGCGACCAGATGATGGCCCTCGCATGACGAGGGGTGATTGAAACAAGGCGGGGAAATGTAGATGAAATGCTGTACCGCGGCCGCGTACGCCATGGAGAGCGAGACAAAAGTAAATCCAATGGCGATGCGAGTAACGGGTTTGAGGTAAATGCGTCGCTTGGACAGTGCTGGATCAAGAACGTATTCGACCAATGGACTGATGACGATGCACGCGACCTGGTTCATACTGGGTACGACTTCGTTGGGTGTCTGTCCTTTGTTCATGTCACCTGCTTGAGATATCAAGTTGTTCTGCATTTGGTCGAAGCAGATGTAGAACACGATGAATGCGAGACTAGGAAGGTGTCAGCTTATCTGTGCTGGACGGGTGGAGAGAGAGGTACCGACAGGACCCTGCAAGCACCTAATGCGCGTGTAATCTCATTGGAAAATTGGCTACTCCATGGCACTACCTTGCCTCGATTCGCAAGCTGGTAAGCAGGATCTGTACGCTTCATCTTAAACCCATTGCGCGAAGCACAGCCAAGTACCTTTGCCGCTGGTATCATTACATTGTCTGCAAGCGGAGGTTTTACTATGAAAATTAGCAACACTTTTGCACCAAGGCCGGGGACGGGTCATACCAAAGTATTTCTTGCCAGCAATGATGATCGAAAAGGCCATGAATGCACAGCTGCCGCCCAAGACAAAAGCAGGAAAGAAGCCGGTAAATCTCTCGATGCAAACAATAGGGAACACCAAGAGTGCGCCCACATTGCCAACCCAAAACAGCAAAGTATATATGAACTTGAGAGTAAGTTCAGGGTCGACCACGACGACTTCTTCAGTCGAAGCAGCTGGCAGCCATTTTGAGCATTTCGTGTTGTCCAATCGCTTTCGAAGGAAATTCAAGCATCGATTTCGAGATGGCGTGCACGTTCGGAGTCGTGGGGTCCTATCTTTATACTGTGCAGCAATAAAAGACCTGACAGTGGCTTGCGACTGGTAAGATTTAATAAGCAGTGGACATGGTTTGTAGTAACAAGTGAGACGTACACATCCGCCTCCTAAGGCGATCAAAGCCATTGACACGAGTAAACCCGGTAGGCCGGCTCCTCGGTCAAGCATGGTCGGGTGGGAACTGATGGCCAAAGTAATGCATCCTAGCACGTACACTCCTAGGCTGATGACCAGTGTCTTGTACTGGCCCACACGGCTGTCTACCAATGGTGCAAAGAGGATTGGGCAGGTGAAATAGAGGACGAAGAAGCCGCAGAAGATGCGTGTTGCTGTTGCTTGACCGAGACCCAGGGCTCCCGGGGTGCCTTCTATTGTATAATTCCGAGGATTCTCCATGTAATTTTCTGTAGCATGGCAGCGTCAGTGGTGGCCGTGGTCAACTGACAATGGGGAGACGGAGAAAACGTACGCCAGGGCGCAGCGACTATAGTCAGAAAAGAGTTAGTTGTTGGCAGACCAGAGTTTGAAGGCGTACCTACTGCCCCAAAAGGCTGCTCGCTCCCAGAAGCCTGCTACAGCCACTATCCAGACCATTGTGGGAACTCGGTCTGGTACGCGCCTCAGCTTGCAGGTGCCATCTTCACTCTCTGATAGATCAACGCTAGACGCCTGCGTGGTTGAGCTCTCAGGTTGCCTTTGTCGCGAAAGTCAGTTCGGAACAATACGGGCCTGAGACAGCAACTCACTTGTTCATTGTTTGATGTCGCAGTGAGCCAAAGCACTCTGCTTCCCTGTGGGCGATATAGTGCAAATAAGAAGGGTTTGCTAGCTGAACGCTGTCGAGATTTGCGCTATATGTACTAGGTGCTTCCTAGAAGTTTCCCTCCATACAGATATGGGGGTGCCTGCACGCCACTCTCCACGTCTCAGGTTTGGGTTTGATGCAGGCACTTGGGCCAATGAGCCAGATTGTACCTCTGGATTACAGCATACAAAGCCTCTCAACAGGTCATCTTCCCAAACTTGAGCTTCGGTCATGATGTATGTGTTACATACGTGATCCTCGCCGGTGGCCATACCCTTTACTACAGGCAAGTATGGTGGTACAGCGGCGTGGGATATTCGCACAGTCATTACATTATGTCTTTGAGTGTACCTGGAAGAATCAACAGAGCAGCCTAGACTACCGGGAAGAGTATGCGAAGTGATCGGAAAAGGCAAGGTGTTAACCAGAAAGATGTTTCGAATGGCGACGACCAAGACCAAATTAGTCAAGTGAAGGCTGTGGCTTTCCAATGGCGCGAGCACTTTGGATCCGGAGAATATGGCTGGCCAAGCCAAAATTATAGCTGGACAAATGCCGATTCAGCTGGTCACGTCATGCGAGTGCTGTACAAAGGCAGCTCACACTTGTATCATGAGTACTCATAACCAGACACTGCTGACCTAAGGTTCAGGCCAATGTCACAGCGTGACTAGTCCAGGTTGTTTGTTATGCACAGTACTTGCATGCAGGGAAACAGAAGGCGGAAAGTATAATCGGGCTTCAATGGCGGTGAGAAGGTAGACTTGGTAGCACAGCCATCAACTGGACAGCCACAGTAACTAACGGTCGGGCCTTAGTGCACGTCCTGTTGTTTGCTAAGCGCGCATTTTCTCCGTGGGCTTCGATGTGCATACAGTCGCAACGGATGTGTACATACATGTATATTGATGTGCGTGTGTGCGCGCATGTATGAGATGAAGATGGTAACGAAGGAGGTCCAAAACATGGAACCGTGTCGCGTCGGACCGTGGGGGGTTGCAGGTCATGGGCGCAGGCGGCAAAGGGCGGGGGAAGACCGGGCTAGAATGCGCCCATGGGCAAAAAGTGTGTAGTAAGGCCTAGGGTGCACGCGGCCCATAAATTCCATCCTCTGCCGCTAACGCCGCTCCATCAACATCCTCTATTTTTTTTCTTGCTCTCTCGACACAAACTCCTCACACACGCCCACAATGTATCATCTGGATGGAAACCCGTCGTCGTCGGATCACACCCTCTTCAAGGACCTGCTCAAGATGACGACATCCAAGTGGCAGTCGATGGTGAAGAAGGACCCAGCCCCCGTCCAGGTCCAGGTCGAAGCCAACACAAGACCATGCGTGTCAAGAAGCTCCACTCAGCTCTCTCTGCCAAAACCATCCGAGTAGGCTTCGTGCGCCCCGACTTGGGTGCAGTCGGCCAAGCCATCTCGCACATTACAAGGCTGTCCCATATTACCCGGTCGGGCCTGTCCTACGCCCAGTAAACCCGCAACCACTATAGACGACAGCCCAAAGGGGGGGCATTGCGTGTCCCCAAAAAAAACCATGCATCAAGTAGCCCGCATTGGATTCTTGCGGTCTATAGGCCGACCCTACCATCTAGAACCCGATATCATGTCCACAAGCAAGATGCGCCATCAGTGCCACGAACCCCTCATTACTGGAACCGCCTTCCGCAAAACAACCGTCCACTCCGGCAGTTTACCACGATTCCGCTTCCCCGACGGACTTCAACATTCATCGCTTGTCGACTAAACAATGCCGCTTTGTCAATGTCTATGGCACGAGTCTGCACGCGAACACCCCGTAAACATGCACGTGCATATTGTGTGGTGGGGCCGAAGCTAGTAGACGCAAGCGACAAGCTACCAAATACACTACGTTTGTACGGTGCCGCAACAAGCCTGTCGATTATGGGCACACTGCAGAATGTACATGGAATGTGAGGCCTTGGCTTTGCCTGTTCACTCAAAGCCTTTTTCTGTTTTATTAGAAGGGTGGGAGCTTTTTGACTCAATAACTGTGCTCCATGCAAATTAGACTTCCTTGTGGTCGGAATATCTCGACTCGGCAAAAAGGCGTTGGTTACATGGTGTATAACTATTAGTTAACTAAGAATTTTTCGTACAAGTGCCTATGTGGTAGGCGCGCTCTAATGTTAATACAACCCCAACCACAACCACAAATGCCAAAGCCTCAAATACAGTTTGGTCAAGCCTTACAACGTTCAAATTGCGTGATAGCCAGCCAGCGGTATTTTCCCTATTGAACCTGGCCTTGACACAATCACACTGCCCTGGAACTTGACGAGTAAAGACCCAGGATCAAGCCGTCATGTGGCCAGCAAATTGTTTCGTCCTTGGCCTGACCCTGACCCGTAGTGTTGGTGTTCGGCTACCGAACATTCTTGAATTGGATCCCGGAGAAGCGGGGATCAATCGCATTCCCGCAGTAGTAATTTCGGGACTTTACAGATTTTCGCAAACTCTGATCCAGTTTGACCAGTCCGTAGACAAACACAAATCCTTAGGAACCAAGTTATGGTGCGATACTAGCTTCCGTCTACAAATCGCCTCCCCGCAACAACCTATCCGCAGGGGTTACGCATCATTCCTCGCGGAGAAATGCCCTCGGCGTCCGGCGCAAATACATCCGGTTTGGGTAGTAGGTAGCAGTAGAACTTGGTCGTGTGATGTCTTCGGAGAAATAAAAAAACAACCCATGCTTGGCGACTTCCTAGTACTATCCTGACTCGCGATTGCGACAACGCCGTATGTGTCTTTCGAGATTGTCTCTCCGCGCAAACCGTTTTTGTGGAATAGTACATGCCGGATTAGGACAGGAAAATGCTTGTGCTTGGTACACGTCTTTGTGGACACTTCGCTCATGCCTCCTCAAGTCGGCTTTTAGCGCAAAGGCCGAAGGGCAGTGCTGACAGCGATAGCGTCGACGATGCTTGCGGTTGAGATGCATACTGAAGGCCCATTACTTAGCAAAATAAAGCAATCCTTCTCATTCCATTGCTTGACTTACTTGAGCTGCCCTTTCGTGGGATACGTCGTTTGGCACGCGTCGCAGTCGTAAGACCCAGCTGTCTTTCCGGATTGTGTACAAGCAGGCCCATCTGTGTCACATGGCTGCGCGGACTCACCACGCCCATTCCGGCCAGTATCTGACAGTTCACACGACTTTTCGCTGTTTCGAGAAGAACTGGTGTATTCGATAGGCGAGTCCAAAAATGGATCATCAGCAGAAACACGTGTGGTAGCTTCAGAAGGTGACGAAGTTCGAGGCGTTGATATACTTGTGAGTGCCACAGTCTGCAAACTCTCTTTACTACTCTCTGAGTCGATGCTTCTAGACATGACCCCTCTCTTTTGAAGCCAGGGAAATATGACTGGATTTGGAGCGAGCTCTGCATCCCAGGGGCTAATGCACTGCTCTTCGTCATTCGTTCCACTGACCCTTTGTCTCGCCCAGCCAAGATGCGCAGGAGCTACAGTGAGTAGCTGAGATGAGCCCTCTATATACACTAATCAGTGAAAGCTGATACACTTTGAATCATTTGACGAACCGCTTTGTGGCACGATGCGTTGTAGATATGAAGCCTTGTCAATTCCCAAGACTCGATCGGCTGTGACAGCTCGTGCAGGTTTTGATGTCTTGTACCTTTCTTGCCTCGCCCATATGGAATCGACGACTGGTGGACGCTCATAAGGAGGTGGGTTGGAAATTGAATCTTTCCCGTTATCATGCTCGAGATCGCGGAGCTTTCTGAAGGGATCCAGCTTGCGTCTCCTGATGCGGTCTCTCATCCAAACCCAAACCATCGGTGTTGCCAGAACGGCTACGATAGCGAGACAGATACCAACAAACATGACGGAATCTGCTTTCGAGCTCCTCCCATTGCGCGGCATTAATGGTCGACTTTTCCCTTCTGTTTGACGCGACATCTCTCTCGACATGGGTTGGAACAAATTCTGCATCATATGCGCCTTTCGTGAAGCCATGATCCAGAGAGGCCTCACAGTCAGATTCCCCGTTTGCAGTGTTAGTGACTGCTTGACCCTTCAGAGCACAAACTCCCTTTTACGACAGCACTGGCTTGGTTGTAGTTGCTTGGTGCCATGACGATTTGAGGCTGAAGCTGGGAGGCATACATAATTTGGCGGCAGGACGTGATTGGGTAATCATATTCGTCGGATGGATGGACGTTAGCACATACGAGAGACCTTTTGATTCGACTGATTTGACGCGAACCCCATTTAGGAGTTGTGGCTTCGATATTAGCCCATTTGGCCCCCGGTTAATGTCATGAATGCAACTCTCGTGTGGCTTACATGGATTGACTTTCCATATTTAAGTTGGGTACATGTTTTACTGTGATACGGATATCACTCTATACGACAGAGCAAAGCCTAGATGAGAGTCTTGGGTATTTCCTTTCATCAACGTACTGTGTTGTCATGTTGCTGGCGTGGGAGTACGCAGCTCACCCATGAGGGGCGGCAAAAACACCAGGGAATCTCACCGGCAGGGAGGCGCCGCCACCAATTGATCCTAAGTAATCTTTCGATTCGTGGACAAACTTTGCGCACCCAGACATTATCCACAGGGTCCAATGCTGCACTGAATACATCATAGTGTAGCCGTACATTGGTTTTGTTGGTGTCGTTCGCTACTCGTCTTCTTTTGGTAGTAGATGTCTAGAAGTTTGCAGCTTCAGCTTTCTGTAGTTTTTTGCGCAGCAAGAATTCCTGGGGGACAGCACATTGTTGAGGGAGTTTTGCAGGCAGCTCGGTTGTGCCACGGCTGGTTGAGCTTCAAGCAGTCCATAATCGTTGTTCAGATGCATAAGTTCACCCTTACCCACGCTATTTTCCACTACTCAAAACTTTAGACAAGGTTGTTCAAAGAATGAAGTCTTGAAAACAGTATCCCCGCGAGAAGGGTAACGATCTGAACCGAAGACGTTTGTATGAAAAACGCTCAATAAACGCAACATGCAGTGCAAAAACAACAGACAGGCCACTGGTGAAGATGACCACACAAAGTCGGGTGAGTCATGGATGAATAGCGGCGTTCTTTTGCTGTCACCCCTGATTGTAAGAAGCAGAGGCCATTCCCTTAGGCAAAGTATTGTATATTATAATAGCGTTTCCAAGAGCCCATTGACTATCTCAAGACAGGTATGAAGGGTTGGAGATGGGGAAGATGTATCAGGTGAACGCGTAGAGAGAGAAAGAAGTGAAGTATTCCCATTAAACAACCGAGTGTTGCTAAAGTACAGAAATATTGCCAACCAATGTAGAAAGGATGAATCAGATCCTGTCGAAGCCAAGCTGCTTATAAACCGGTATCTCCGAGCGGCCTAGTTCAGACCCTCGAACAGTTGTCCCTAGCCTTTACAGTCATCTGAAAGATGAGGCTCAGGCATCCCCACCACGGCGATATCGCCAGAGTTCTTGGTTCCTTCCATCACAATGCTCATCCACATGACTTCCTTGGCCATAGTATGTCGCATACGCCGCGTTCAGACTTTCATGGTGTTCTCGTGTATGTCGCTTGATAGAGCTCCATAAGCTTCGTGTCTTGCTTGGCCCTTTTAGTGTGGATCTGCACGTAGAGGAGCTGATGGATGTAGCAGAAGAAAGCGATTTACATGGGTTCAGATTGTCAGTCGATGTGCGGGGTGTCGTTGTTGCTGCGGACATGGACATGGCTGGCGAACGTGATGTAGAGTTTTTGTGGTCTGGGATGGTACTTTTTGGCCGAGTTGGTGTTTTGAACTCAAAGTTTTGCAGGTGAATTGGGTGACCCCGTTCCCTCCTATTACAATGCGACGTGTCGGCTATACTGGTTGCCGGGAAAAGGCCACGAAAAGGAAATATGGGTTGTGATTCGTCCGCTTCAGGGATACTGGATTGTCCTTGCGTGTAGCCGTATCGCAGTGCAATCTGTGTGTGTGTGTGTGTGTGTGGGCGCGATTGCGTCTGTATTACATTGGGTCCCAGTAATGGCTCTTAGTGATCTTGGGTCGGCATCACACTTCTTTATATACGGCTCTTTACTTTACCGTTCGCTAGTACTTAACCAAGCTCTGCAAGCCCTAACCTTGTGACTGCATTATTCTACACGATCACGCCTTTTTGCTGCGCCAGAAGTCACAAATCTCTCAGTCGTCATGTCTAAAGGTCAAACATGGCTCGAGCGGAAACTGGCATACATCCGCGTCCCCACAGTGTAGCCAGTAGCGTGCACGATGTTCAAGCCACTTACTCCCAGTTTAGGATGCGGCTAACTTTACAAACGGTGAGTGATGTGAGGTTACCTGGGTTCTGCAGCCAACCACCCGAAAGCCGGGTCACTTCACCGTGTCGATGCAGGGGTGATGTGCAGTGTGCTACTGGATACATCCCAGCAAGACGTGAGCAACGCGTGAAACACGAGAATTGACAAGTTGGGCGTAGGGCGCGCGCCTTATCGAGATTTGCTAAGCGAGACGTGGGCTAGCAATTACGCGCCCTTTGCATGTCAAAGACCAAGCGTCAATAAAGGACATGACCACCACATGAGTCACATTGACAGGTGGTATCAGGGAAGAATAGGGCGCGACTGCGGCGAAGATAGAAGCGAGCATACGCCACAAATATACAAATTGTCATCATTCAACGTGATAGTATTACTATTAGAGGTATGTCGTTGCCGCTTCAATCAATGGCTTGCTCCATACGGTATGTACATACAGGTGACACGGTCAGGCTTTGACAACTACCTGCCAAGGTAGTGTGTTGTCAAAAAAGAAAGTCGCCTTTGGCTGGGAAGCAAGATTGACATCAGTCATGTTGCAGATCTTGGTAAAATCGCCAGCTTCAGCACGCTTTCTCTGGATGATTTGCTGGTATTCCGACAAGGGGCACGAAGAGCCTGGCCCACTAGTACATCCTGTGACGGGGTAAACAACATCGTTGATGCGGATGCGCATGTACACATCATTCAGATTTGTGCCGTTACGCCTTTGGTGGTAACGGTAGGTGCTGCTGGGAGCAACGGCTGGGCAGGACAAGCGTTCAAAAGCAACTGTTCCACGCATCTTGACTACTTGAGAAGATCGAAACAGGCGATCAGGAAGTGACGCGTTACCGGGAAGTGGAGGTTGGCTATCAAAGACACCGATCATGGCAGCAAGCTGGTTGATCTGTCCATCGTTGGCGAAGTTGGCCATGATGTTGGGCGGAGTGAAGGTCCCGTTGGCAGTCTTGTAGGTTGCATTGGGACCGTCGACAAACCGCTGGACAGCCATGTCGATGACTGGTAGCATCTGGTATTTCTCGATATCTGAGCCGAGACCAGTGCCGTACCAGTAGCGCAGGTCCTGAGCATACTCGTACTGCAGGATCTCCTCCTCAGTAAGAATGTCGCAGAATGGGCTACGCCGGCCGGATATCTGTGTCTCGAAACCGCACAGATACGGGATTTGATCGACTTGACCGTTTGTCAAGTTCAAGCCTCCGTGGATCTGCGAATTGAGTCTGGCGGCAATTGGTGTGAGGTAGATCGAGTCCCATACTGGCTTGACAGGGCTACCCCCCTCGTCGTCGTAGGCCTTGCAAAGGTCGCTGGGGGCAAGAGAGTTGCCCCAGCTAGCGGGATTGCTTGCATTAAGAGCATAAATGGTGGTGAGGTCGGTGGCATTGGGACCAACAAAGCCTTGTGCGAACAGACGAGCGCTGTCTCGTACACGGGGCCCAGAAGTGTAGTAGTTGGACCACATGGTAAAGGGAGTGTTGTACTCGTACAAGTCGGGGTAACGAAGGCGCCAGGTGGTACCCATCTCGTGGAGTTCCTTCCAGCCAGTTGGGCTCAAATTGGCAATTTGGGCCTCAGGGTTGGACAAGACTGGCTTCCAAGTTTTGAGGAAAGCAAGCTTTGGGTTGGTGACGGTGAAGTTACCGGCGGCCTGGATGTACTTTGAGAATTCCACCCATCCGTTGTAGGCTCCCCTGTCCGGGTAGCGCGAACCATGGCGAGAGAAGAAAGCTGGAAAGGTGTTAGTCCGACTTATCCGATGGTCTGGCGGGCAGCGGAGCAACATTACCTGCCAAATCAACTTTGCATCCCTCAGGCACCTCGGACGAGATGCCGGTTGTTTCCTCGCCCGGATACCATTGCGCATTGCCGCCAATGTGTTGAAAGATGTTGAAATCTTGCTGTGCAGCAGCTGCAGTGCTGCTAGCTGCAAGAGCCAATGCGAGAAGCTTCATGGCCGTCGATAGAACTGGAGAGGTGGACGGGGGCTACAGAAGCCATGTTGCTGGGAATGTGTATGCACTCTTATACGAGTACGGCGGCCGTATACCCATGATGCATGAAGCTCTCGTGTTGACCAAGAGCGTTAGTATCGGAGATGAGGACAAGGCGATGCTTCCTAAGGCGGTAAGGATGCTCAGGTACTCGATACACGTGGGGGCAAGACCAGCAACTGGCTGGCTTGCTCGCACTGCGGCGTCGACTGGGCGGGATCCTTCGCGCCGATACCGAGAGCAATGCCATGCGTGCCTGTGCTCCTCCAAGTCAGTACACATGTACATGTACTTGGGCCTGCCATGCCGGTGCGTTGTGGTGGTGATGATGATGATGATGGTGGTGGTAGTGACGATGCACCCACCCACTTCACCGCCCATGCAACTACAACCGCCTCTTCTTCTCCCCCAGCCAACCAATCAAGCCTCCGTCGCTCCGATTAGTCACACACGTGCTTATCGATACCCGACCCACCATCGCGACAGTTGACCCGCCCACCATTACAACCCGCCGACAACAGACAGCATTTGCATAGCCATGCCCATCCTCATGTCTCCCCGGTGACTATCTCAGACGAGCCTCTCACCGTTTCCTGAACCTTCGGACCATGGCTGAGCCCAAGCCGCGCCAGCGCAAATTTGCCCCCCGGTCACGCACAGGCTGCCTGACATGTCGAACTCGGCGCAAAAGATGCGATAACGCGCAGCCTCAATGTGCCAACTGTGCACGACTCAACCTCAAGTGCGAGTGGCAGCCTCCACGCAAGATTGTCTCGGAGCCATCCTCTCCGCCCTCTGCGTCCAAAAGCCCCAATCTCCACACTGCGCTTTCTTTACGCCCTGGTCTCGATCCATGGGATGCCCTGCCCGGAGACCACAGAGCCGAAAGGATGCATTTGCTTCAATATTACGTAGAGGCTTTCGTACCCAGTGTCCAGGTAGCCCCGATACCCACCAGTTTCTACACCAGTCTCTACATGCCTTGGTCCTTTCAGATCGAAGGCATGCTAGATGCAATACTCGCCATTTCCTCCGCTCAGTTGGCACGAAGAAGTCACGACGACAATCGTGCCAGCCATCTGCGAGCAGTCTCAACACGCCATGAGAAGAGGTGCTACGACTTTATTCGAGAGCGTTTGTCCCCCTCTGGTGGACTACCAAAGGATACCTATCAAGTCACGGCCGTCATCTTGATCTTGGTTGGCCTGGAAGCTCTCAATGGCGTAAAGACGACCAGATGGATATCTCAGTTGAAGAGTGTTCAGCGCATTCTAAACTCACTTTCCCCAGAGCAGACCATCATGGATTGCGTCGAGGTCGACTCTTTACATCGCCACTTTACATACCACTTTGCCTCTGCCTCACTTATGGCCCGCGTTTCAAATCCTGGAAACGCTGGCTCACCTGACCAAGGCTTGCTCTCAATCAGCGCTGCTCTTATGCCAGGCACTATTGACCCTCTCATGGGCATCTCATACCAGCTGTGTGACCTCATTTCCCGCATCCAATACATCAACGTTTCAAACCCAGCTTTTCCGCTGACCACAGAAGCTTCCTTTCATGTGATAGAGCAGGGCATACAACATTGGAGTTACGACAATCCATTCGCACTAGGTGTCGACACCACCATAGCACTCGACCTCGTTTCACTCGCAGAAGCCTACCGTCTTGCCGCCCTCATTCAACTTTACCGTACTTCAACAAGTCACTCTCATCTCATTCCCGGCTGCGCATCCCGAACCATGGATTTCATTGCTCGCATCCCTCCAGGAAGTGCTGCTGAGTCAAGCTTACTCTACCCAATATTCCTAGCTGGCGCAGAGCTGGACGATGAAGCAGCTATCGAGCAATGCTTCACAAGACTGGACGGTATTCAAAAACGCAATCGCTATGAGAATGTAGAGTGTGTCCAGAAGGTTCTTAAGGAAGTTTGGCGGCCAAAGCTTGAAGGAGGGCGGAGACGTGACTGGGAAGAAGTAGTGCGCGAATGGCAATGGTCTTTCACCCTAGGATAAGCAGCGCGTCGTATTATTCTTTTATATACTCGCTCTCTACTAGACTTCATCTTTATTACCTTAGTTAAGCATCTATTTAGTATAAAACTTATCATTATATCTTACTTCAAGAACGAGTAGTAGACTGCATCCTAACTTTTACGTACACTATATTAGAAAAATATATATTTGATAATAAAATTAAATTTAAGATAGAAAATGATGTTACGACCAACCTCACAATGTAGTGGGAATTTTGCCATTATATCTATTTGACGAGTAATCTGTAAGACGGCGGGAATATAGTAAGAAAAGAAGTTACGCAATAGGTACTATAGATCCTACTTGGCTTTAGTATACTTTATATACTACGACTTACAAGAACTACGTAACTAGTTCTACTAATCTCTATATTTCTACTAATCTCTATAGTTCTACTAATCTCTATAGTTCTACTAATCTCTATAGTTCTACTAATCTCTATAGTTCTACTAATCTCTATAGTTCTATGATCTCTTATTATTACTAAAGCTACTAGCATACTAGAACTATATAAGTATATAGTATTAGATATTAAGCTTCTATAGCTTAATATATTTAACTTAGGTTTTAAGTATAAGTATATTATATAGAGGTATTTTACTTATCTAAGTTATTACTCTAGTATAGACTACTACTTTATCTATAAAAAAAATAACTAGCTTCGGCCTTTCTAAGTAGAGTTTCTAAGAGAAAAGAATTCTAAGATGAATTATAACTAGTAGGCGGTAACTGCGCGTACTTATCCTCTGCTCTACTAATTAACACCATTACGCCTACTAATACTATTACCCACTAGCAGTATCGACACGAGCGACATGTCTATAATGCTAGTCTTATCTCTATTCTATTAAATACCTAGTGCTTTACTAGAAAACTAAAGTACTATACCTATCTAATCTTTACTCTCCTTTAACTAAAATCTTACTATAAACTCTCTCTACTAATTAGTTAGACACTAGTATTTAAGGCCTACTTAATATAGACTATATTTTCTTAGAGCTATAGAATAGTATAGAGGAGTAGTTAAGCTTAGATAAAGTTACTTTGGTGGACGAAAGGATTAATTTTGTCTGTTAAGCTTAAGGTATACTTAAGCTTAGCTTTTATTTATAGTCCTAGGTATATAACACTATAGCTCTATTATCTTATCTTAGTTTAGGCTTTTGTCTAGTTAGTAGAGCTTGCTTATTTAGCTTCTTTACCTCTATTATACTCTATTACATCTAAAGCTTAGTTATAAACTTAAGCTTTACTATAATATATCTCTTAAACAGAAAGACTTAAGCTTTATATTTAATTAGAAGTAGTAGTAGTAATAAGAAGCGTATTATTATTGTCGCGGCAGAGCTTAAGTTCACGACTGAGCCCGAGCTGTAATAGGACATGGTAGAGGTGAAGGAACTAAATAAGCGAGCTCTGCTAATCGGACTAAGGCCGAACTAAGATGAGATAATAGAGCTAGAGTATTATGTACCTAGGACTATAGATAAAAGCTAAGCTCGAGTATACCTTAAGCTTAATAGATAATTTAATCCTTTTATCTACTAAAGTAACTTTATCTAAGCTTAACTACTTCTCTATAGTTATAAGCCTAGCTTTCTAAAAACGTAGAAGATTCTCCCTACGTATTTTATTAAGCTAGATAAAGCTACTCTTTAACTCTACTCTAAATCTTTAAATCTATAAAACTTCTACTTAGAAATCTCCTTCTCTTATCTCTTAAACCTTTTAAGCTTAACTATATTAGAAGCTATCTTAATAGAAAGCTAAAAGCTTTATATATAGAATAACTAGTACCTCTAGTTTATCTAGCTTAAGACTTATATATTAAGCTTAAGTATATAGTCTAAAATTAAATTAATAGTATAGCTCTCTTCTACTAAGAACTCTAATCCTTATACTTAAAATAAGAAGTCTAGAGAAACTAATAATAAGACTATTCTAGAACTACTAGAAGACTTAGAGAAGTTCTAGTAATATATAGTAATTCTCTAAAGCGTAAAGCTCTAAAAGGCTATTTAAGATACTAAGAATTCTAAAATAGAGAAGCTTTATACTTAAGTATAAAATACTATAGTTACTAAGCTCTTTACTCTAGCTATACTTAAGTAGAGTAACTCTAGTAAAACTTTATTAAAGAAACTTCTAAGAATACTCTACTAAGATTACGCTCTAATAAAGGCAGTAATTAAAAACTAAGTTTAAAGAGAATATAGAGTAATACTAGATAAAGCTTACTTAGTATTAATAACTCTAATAAACTAGTACTATAAGTAGAGCTTAGTATTTCTTAAGGCCTAAAAGCTTAAGCTTTTAGAAGTATCTAGAGATATTACTATTAAGAATTTCTTTAAAGTAGTTAGAAAGAAGTATACGCTTAACTAGGCTACGTTTTAATAATAAAACCTTCTTAAAAGAGAAGTTACTAGTAATAATATAAGATCTCTTATACTTAAAGAGCTTAAAAGACTATTTAACTCTATTATAGAAGACTAGAGCTTACCTATAAAGAGAGAGATAATTATAGCTATAATATTTACTAGAGCTTACTCTCTAAATAGAATAAAGAAAATATAGCTACTATAATATCTCTATTTAAAGACTAATAAGCTAGACTATCTATAAAAGATATTAAGGTATAATTAACTAAAGTTAGTACTAATAAATATACTAAAAAAGCTCTTTACTTATTAAAAGAAGAGTATATAGTCTAAGTTAGCTATAAAGATTTACTAAGACTTAAGAAAAGCTCTAGTAAAAAAAGACTAAATAAAGAAAGAATATCTAAAAGAAAAAGTACTAAAGTTTTTAATTAATATTTAAGTAGTCTTACTTAATTCTAAGCTTTTTATATAACTAAATAAAGTATATATAATAATTACTTTAATAGTTTATTTACTATAAGACTATACTATCTTAAATAATAGTAAAGCTCTATACTTTATTAACTATTAAAATTATATTAAGCTAGAGATATTTAGAAAAACTAATAAAATAAAATATATAAAATTAAGATTTTAATCTTTTTTAATTAAAGATTATAGAATATATATCTTTTATAGTATACTATATAATAGAGATAAGAATAAGTTACTAAACTTTACTTTTTTTAATATAATAGTAGTAAAAGGCTTCTACTTAAATATTATATCTAAAGCTTAGCTTAGAGCTTTAGATATCTAGTTTCTTAGCTTAGATAGTACGCTTAAGATAAAAACGCTTAAAAGAAATATAGTAATAGCTAAGCTTTAAAAAAAGTTTAACTTTACTTTCTTTAAATATAAGCCTATCTTATTTTATTATACTATAATAAGTATAATACTTTTACTAAAAACTACTAAATTCTAGAATAATTACTTAAAGAATAATACTAAAGAGCTCTACTACGCTAGAGTAGATTACTTTAGGCTAAAATCTTTTTAAGCTTTAGTAACATAGACTTAAAATATTTAAATTAAAAGAATAGATTAAGTAAAATATTTTTTCTACGCTACTATATATAAACGTTAAGTAATCTTAAGAAGACTAAAAGAGAAATTACTTTATCTATACTAAAGGATAGCCTAGAATCTATTAATTATATCTTTAGGTTAAAATAGAGAGTAGTAGATTTTTATAATTAAAGATAACTATAGTAGAAAGCTCTATAGCTACTCTCTAAAAACTAAAACGTTAGTAAAGCTCTTAGAAGTATTCTAGAGCTTAACTAAGAGATTATCTAATAAGTATAAGTTTAATATTATAAAGATATAATAAGATAATAATATAGCTACTATACTTTAGAAAAGAGAGTTAAGCTACTAAATATAGATAAAAAAAATAAAAATAAAGCTAGAACTATTCTTTTTCTATACTTAAAAACTAAAGAAAGCTATAAAAAGAGCTAGATAAAAACTTATTACTAAGTTAATAAAAATAAGACTTAGTATAAATCTATTAGAAAAGCTCTAGTCTAAAATAGTTAATATAGCTATATAACTATATAGCTATATAATATAAGTTCTACTAGTAAAGAGAATAAGCTCTTTCTAAATAAGAAGCTTAATATATAGATTTACTAATACTTTAAAGATTACTAAGTAGACTTAGTAAAGTACTTTATAGCTAATCTAAGATCTAATTAGAGTAGAGTATATATATAGATATTAAGTATACTCTCTAATAAGAGAGCGTAAGATAGATTATAATTATAGAGAGTTTAAAATTAACTTTTAAGCTTATATTAGATATCTAGCTAGATATAAAGTATTTAATATTTATTAGATTTAGATTTTAGCTCTTAATTAAGTAATTATAATAAGAAACGTAATGTTTAATAAAGAGACGTTTTATTAAGAAAAGAAGTTAAAGCTTAATCTTAAAGAGGTAAATAAGATAGTAGAAGTAATTTATAAACTAATAAAAGAGAAGAAAAAGAATAATCTCTTTAAGCTTCTCTTAGTAATTAGAGATATAAAAACTAAAAGAAGTTCTATAAAGAGTAAGATATAAGATAACTAGATTTTATATTTAGATATTTAAGCTTTAAAAAAGAAGAAAGACTAGCCTTTTTTTTTAAAGCTTAAGCTTAGAGAACTAGTATAATAGGTAGGTATAGCTAGCCTATTTAAAAGAACTTCTACTAATTAAACTTTTATAATATAACTTTAGATACTTAAGTAAACTCTAGTTCTAGCTATAGTATAAATAGAATAGTAAGAAGAGCTTAATAAGAGATTAAATAACTTAAGTTCTATAATTTTAGATAAAAATAGTAACTCTTAAGAAGTATAAGTAACTAGAGAGATAAGTTAAGCTATAACTTTATATAAATAAAATACTTAAAAATAGAGCTCTACTTATAGAAAGAGTAGATTAAGCTCTATTAGAGTCTCTTATACTAGTAGTAATAATCTTTTAGTACTAGCTAAAGCTAATTAGTTAAGTAAAAGAAAAGTTATTAGAATAAAAACTTTCTAAGTTTATAGACTAAATATAAAAAGTTAGAGTCTTAGATATAATACTAATAATTAGAATAAGCTTAGAGATAGACTAAGTACTAATTTTATAACTATAAACTAAAATAAGATCTACTTAAGAAATAAGACGCGTTAGAAGATAAGTAAACTACCTCTAGAAACCTTTATTAAGCTTAAACTAATTAAAATAGTAATTATAGGAATAAGCTTAGATACTTAGTATAAATAAGAGTCTAAAAGATAGTAAAAAAAATACTATAGTAATCTTCTAAATATATTAAGTAATTAAAAGTAACTATAAAAGTACTTATATAGAGCTTTATTTAAAGAAGCTATAGAAAAGAAAATTATAACGCTCTAATAAAGAAATATATAAGAAATAATCTTAGATAAGCTTTAGTAAAAACTTTTACTATTAAAATAAATCTTTAGCTATAAATTTAATAAGGATAAATACTTTATAAAATATAAAGCTTAAATAGTTATCTAAGGTAACTTATAGAAGCTTAATAGTCTATAGAATATTTATACTATAACTTTAGTATCTAGGTCTTTTTAGACTATAATAGCTATATTAGCTAAGTTTAACTTTAAGATCTATTAGTATAACGTAGATAGAGTATTTCTTAACCTAAATAGAGAAGAGAAGAATAAAGTCTATAACTATCTACTAGATAGCTTTAAATAACTAAAAAAATAAATTAAGCTTAAGTAAACTTTATATAAGCTAAAAGACTTACCTCTTCTCTAATATAATAAGCTCTTGAATACTCTTCTTAAGCTTAGCCTTAAAGCTTTAAAGGAAAAACTATATCTTTTCTACTTATAAAATTATAAAATAATAATACTTTTTTATATAGATAATATACTAGTTATCTTTAATTAAGCTTATAAAAAGTATATAATAAAGCTTATAAGATAGATTAAAAAGAGCTATTTACTTAGGAATTAGAGACTAATTAAATAATTCTTAGAGATAAAAGTTATATAAGACTATAATAACTATACTATTACGCTTCTCTATAACTTCTACTTAGAAAAAATTACTACTAAATATAAGCTTAAAGATAAAAGTTACTTTTTAAAAATACTACTACTAAGTTAAGAACTTAAAAAATGTAAAGGATAAGCTTTAAAAAAGAAGATATATACTTACTAAGAAGAAGTTAGATTAGTACTATATACTACTATAATAACTTAACTAAATATAGTATATATAGTAATAAAGCTTTCTTAGTATCTAACTAATCTAAGCTTAGACTACTTTATTATAGTAAAGCGTACTATTATTTACTTCTAAAAAACGCGCTATAAAGAGATTATATATAGAAACTTCTCTAATAAGAAGATTATAATAAGTAAATATACGTTATTTATAAATAATTCTAAAATAAAAAGATCTTTATAAGGCTATATAATAATACTCTTTAGAGAGCTAGTAGTAAAATAAGTAAAGCGCTAAGCTACTATTACTATATTAACTACTAAAGCTAAGCTATTAGTAGTTAAATAAGTTAGTAAAGAGGTATTAGCGCTATATAGGTTCTTTAAGAAGCTCTCTTTATATATTAATAAACCTTAGAAAATATTTTATAATAATATATAAATAATTAAACTTATTACCTAAGAAAATAGACGTATATTAACTAAGCTTAAATATATAAATATATAAAATATCTAGCTTAGTTAAGAATATATTAAAGAAATAATAAAAGTAATATATCTCTAAATAAACTAGATACTAGTAGATAAGCTTACTAAAAACTAATCTAAATAATAATTTAGAAAGTTTATTAGTATACTAAGACTTAAAGACTATAAAAGCTTAGTAAAGCTAGAAATAAGAGATAAAGATATTATAAAGTATAAACTATAGATTTAGACCTAAGCTACCTAGATACTTTATAAGTAAAAAGGCTAGAGCTCTTAAAAAGTATTAAGTCTAGAAAATAAAATATATAACTTAATATAGAGAACTTAAAAAAAAAAGAGTACTAAGCTACTTATAAGCCTTCTTAGCGTAGTAAGTTTAATACTTAAGATGCTAGTAAGTATAAGCCTAAAGCTTCTTAAACTCTTTCTTTAATAATATAGTAATATCTTTCTAGAAATACTTAATTATTATATTAAGATCTTTAAGATTCTTATTACTAATATTATATAAAGATCTAGAGAGCCTTAGTCTACTATCTAAATAACTCTTAGTTAGTTTAGAATAGATAAGATCTAAAAGGAGTTTACGTACTAAGATCTATAAAAAATAATAGTTCTAAGTTATTTTATAAGAAATAACTACTAAAAATAAATTTAAACCTATTAAGATTATATTTTTAAATAGAAGTTAGATTTTAAGTAAAAATAAGAGTTAGAGCGTAAATAGTATCTTAAGACTAAGCTTAATTAGATATACTAACTAGACTAGTTAGAGTTAAGTATAAAAATAAACGTAAAACTAAGAAAACTTAAGCTTACTAGCTATCTTAAAGATCTCTTTATTAAGCTACTAAGAACTAAAAGTTAATTTAAAGTTAGAAAATAAAGCTCTAAGTTATAAATAATAAGTACTATATATAAAGGATAGGTTAATAAAGCTTTAGTAGACTAAACGTTTTTAGTTTTTTATATAGTAGAAGCTTTAGACTTATAAGTCTAAAGAGTTATAGCTAAGCTAGACTTAGTTTTACTTCTAGCCTTTATTAAAGCTTTATCTTTATAAGAGTAAGTAAGTAAAAGTATATAAGTATTAAAACTAGTCTACTAGTTAAACTTATTATTAATTATATATATAATAATATAAAACTTAGTCTTAACTTAATAATAGACGTTTTTATTAGCTCTAGTACTTATAGCTTTTAAGAGTATAAGCGTAGTATTATAAGTAAACTTAAGCTTAAAATAAGTTAGTATACTAAGCTTAAAGAAACTAAAGAATATAAGATTAATAGTAACTTATACCTTAATATAAGAGTAAGAATTAATCTAATATATAAAGTAGTATAAGTACTTCTTACTAGTCTTCTTTTTATTATAGTTACTATAAAATAGCTAAGTATAGCTATAGTAAACTAACTAAGTATAGTATAGATATATCTTTATATATATAGTTATACGTATAATATTACTTAACTTAATTAAATAATTAATATAAAGATCTTTAGAAGTCTTACTTTTACTCTTATCTTTCTTATTATTAGACTTATAATCTATAGAAGTAATAGCCTTACCTTTATCTTTATTAAGCTTAGAAGTAGACTTAATATCTAAGAAGGTACTCTAACTACTAAACTTATAAGTAATAGGCTTAGGCGTAACGTTAATATCTATATAATTATTATTATTACTAATAAGATAAATATACTATCTATTTATATCTACCTTCTTATAATTAAGTATAAAAGAAGTAAAGACTAAACCCTTAGACCTTAGCTTTATAGAAATATAGATCTATAGGCTCTTATAACTATAAAAGCTTAATAGTTTAGAAGGTATTTAGAATAAGTATATAGATAGCTTAATAAAGTTATCTTTAGCTTAGGTCTATAATTAAGTCTTTAGATAGTAGAAATCTAAGTCTAACTAGTTACTAGAAAGTAAAGTTATACGTAAAAGCTTAGTAGACTTTAGAAGTTTTAATAGAGTATTAGAAGTATTAAGCTTATTAAAGAAACTATTTTAAAATAGATCTTTATCTAAAGATATAGTTAACCTAATTAAGATTAACTAGTAAAACTAAGTAGAATAAACTTATTACTATTATTAAATTTAACTAGAATAATTTAGACTAATATACTACTAGTTAATAAGAAAGAAGCTCTACTAGTTATACGCTTCTAAATAATAACTATATTATCTAGATTATTCTTAAGCTTAAAGTTACTTAACTTAACTATAATATTATCCTTAGTAGATATCTAAAGCTTCTAATAAATTAACTTAACTATTTATAAATAAAAAAAAAGGAAAAACTTATAGTAGAAGCTTAAGAAGGCTACTAGACCTTATTAAAGGCTCTTAATACTCTATCTAGATAACCTCTAAGAAAGGATATAGGAGTAGTTCCCTCTTAAGTAGGTAAAGCTAGAATAACTAGAGTAGTAAACTTAGAAGCTTAAATATTATTATAGAAGAGCTTATAAGAATAAGCTAGAAGGGTTACACTCTTACTAGTAATAGTCTATTTAGTCTTAGTTAAAGATAGACGTTAAGCTAAAGTAAAAGAAGCTAGAGTTTAAGTAACCTAAGAATAGAGTAGAAAAGTTTTACATAGTTAGTTTAAGAGCTCTACTACATAAAGGTAACTAAAAGCCTTAAGTTAAGAAAATAATAGAGATAAAAACTAGAGATAAAGAGTATTACTAAGAGCTATTAAGTAGAGCTTACTAAAGAACTAAGACTAAGAGATACTCTCTATAGACTTAGATAGACGTAGGTCTATATAAGTAGTCTAGAAAAGCTTAGCCTAAGAGTGCTTTACTAGAGTAGATATTAAAGATAAGGCCTTATACTTAGAAGAGCGAGATACGCTTAACTAAGAAGACTTACTAGGCTTATTAGTAAGTATAGTAAGTAAAATATCTAAGACTAATAAGGCTAACTTCTTATTATTATTACCCTAATATAAGGCGCGTAACTAAGTAGGTTTATTCTACTAGTAAAGAGAAACTAAGCGTAAAGTATCTATATAAGAAGACTCTTCCTTCTTATAAGAAGCTATTAAGTAAGTTCTTAGTAATAAAGCCTTACTAACTTATTAAGCGTAAGAGAGTAAGAACTAAGACCCTTTACTAAAGTAACCTAAACTAGTATTATTATTAAAGTTAGTATTAGCTATAGTAAGACTAAGCGCTCTAAGTTTAGTAAGCTTATTCTTATTAGTAAAGTAGAGAAGCCTAAACGTATTAGGTAAGTTAATAGTAATACGCTCTACTATAATAATAAAGTAAGGCTAAAGATAATTATTATTAGTAAAGCTTATTAGTTAAAATAATAAATCTTACTTACCTACTAAAGATAATAAGAGCCTATAATAAGCCTAGAGAACTTAGAGTAAGCTATAAAACGAATAGAAGGTCTAGAATAAAGCTATAACTACTATAAAACTCTTAGGTAGGCTATTAAGTTATAGTTAAGCGTAGAAAGGTTAGTATTATAGTAATAGTAGAACGCCATACTAAAGGTATTATTATAGTATAGTAAAAGCGTACTAGTACGTAACTAAGTAAATAGATATTAAAATAATAATAATACACAGCTTACTACTACTACCACTTCTAATTAAATAAAAAAGTATAAGCCTTCTTATCTAGAGAGTATATTATAGTAGAGCTTAAGTTTATAACTAAGCCTAAGCTATAATAGAATATAGTAGAGGTAAAGAAGCTAAATAAGTAAGCTCTACTAACTAGACTAAGGCTAAACTAAGATAAGATAATAGAGCTAGAGTATTATATACTTAGAACTATAGATAAAAGCTAAGCTTAAGTACACCTTAAGCTTAACAGATAATTTAATTCTTTTATCTACTAAAGTAACTTTATCTAAGCTTAACTACTTCTCTATAGGAAAACTAAGTACTTTAAGTTTAGTAAGCTTATTCTTATTAGTAAAGTAAAAAGGCCTAAACGTATTAAGTAAGTTAATAGTAATACGCTCTACTATAATAAGAAAGTAAGGCTAGAGATAATTATTATTAGTAAAGCTTATTAGTTAAAATAATAAATCTTACTTACCTACTAAAGATAATAAAAGTCTATAATAAGCCTAGAGAACTTAGAGTAAGCTATAAAATAAATAGAAGATCTAGAATAAAGCTATAACTACTATAGAACCTTTAGATAGGCTATTAAGGTATAATTAAGTATAGAAAGGTTAGTATTATAGTAATAGTAGAGCGCTATACTAAAGATATTATTATAGTATAGTAAAATCGTACTAGTACGTAACTAAGTAAATAGATATTAAAATAATAATAATATATAGCTTACTACTACTACTACTTTTAATTAAATAAAAACGTATAAGCCTTCTTATCTAGAGAGTATATTATAGTAGAGCTTAAGTTTATAACTAAGCCTAAGCTATAATAGAATATAGTAGAGGTAAAGAAGCTAAATAAGTAAGCTTTACTAACTAGACTAAGGCTAAACTAAGATAAGATAATAGAGCTAGAGGATTATATATCTAGGACTATAGATAAAAGCTAAGCTTAAGTATACTTTAAGCTTAATAGATAATTTAATTCTTTTATCTACTAAAGTAACTTTATCTAAGCTTAACTACTTCTCTATAAGAATATACTTAACTATAGTCTTTTCTTTTAGCTTATTTAAGCGCTTTAAGTTTAGTTTATAGTTATATTAAGAGCGCTCTTTAGCGCGTTACTATTAAATTATTATTTAAGGGACGTTATATATCTCTATAGTATGCTTTATACTTAAAATATATTAAGATTAAATATTAAAAAAAGTAAGTTAAATATTAGATTTATTATAATTTAATTAAGAGCTATATTATTAAGATATACTACGTTATAATGTTAACGTTAATAATCTATTAAGAAGCTATCTACTCGCTTAGGTTATCTACTTACTAATAAACTACGTTATTATACTTATTTAACTTATTAAAAACTAGTTAAAGTATCTTTATTTTCTCTATTATAATTATTTTTTTATATACTATTTACTAAACTCTCTTATTTAGCTATATAATTTACTTAGTAAGTAAATTAATAGAAGATCTATAGTGTTTTCTTACGCTCTCTAAAATAAGACTAATTTAAGACTTAACTTTACGCGCGTTATATAGTATCTATACTTACTAAGTAGCTACTTATTATAGTAATTAATATAGTACTTATACTACTATATTAAGCTTAAATAGTATAGCTTATAGATTATATAAAACTAAACTAGCAACTCTAAAGTTAGCTTAAATATTCTTTTTTATAATAAACTACCTAAAAGTAGCTTTAAAGGCTAGTAGAAAGATATCTTTTCTAATATACTTAGTTTAGTTATATACTAAGTTTAAAATAGCGTTATTATACTTTTACTTTAATAGTAAGATATAAGTAACATAAAAAAACTATAATAAATAAGATAAGTATATAGATATAAAAAAGAATAATATTCTTTTTCTTAGAAAGATTATAGAAATTAACTAAGTAGTAGCTCTTATAACTATTAAAAATAAGTATTTAATATCTATCTATTATTAAGCTCTATATATAGATATTAAAGTGCTCTAACTAAATAAGACTAATCTAGTTATTTATCTAGCTATTAAGACTAACTTTTAGAACCTAGTTAGTAAGTAAATCCTAAAACTAAAAGTTTATAAGTATCTTATCTATAAGGATAATAAAGAGTAGTATCTAGTAATATAATATACTTATACTTTAGATTATAGTAACTTACTTATAGTTATCTAGCTATACTTACTTCTTTTTTCTATATTCTTCTAATACTATAATAATTAACTACAATAAAATTTTACTTACTATAAAGCTAGTTTAATTAAAGTTATAGATATTATTATATAGAGAAGTAGTTAAGCTTAGATAAAGTTACTTTAGTAGATAAAAGGATTAAATTGTCTATTAAGCTTAAGGTATACTTAAGCTTAGCTTTTATCTACAGTCCTAAGTATATAATACTTTAGCTCCGTTATCTTATCTTAGTTTAGCCTTAGTCTAGTTAGCAGAGCTCGCTTATTTAGCTCTTTTACCTCTACTATATTCTATTATAGCTTAGGCTTAGTTATAAACTTAAGCTCTACCGCGATATATTATTTATAATACTATACTTTTACTTTATTATCTAGACTAAGTTAAACTTATATAAGATCGCTACTAGATTCTTATAGATAGCTTACTAGTAATTATAGAGATAGCTCTAGCGCGTATAGAGCTTAAGAATACGCTTAATAAAGTTATTAACCTAGTTCTTACTAATAAGGTTACTAGCGCGCTTCTCTAATAGTTTATTAGCTATTACTTAAAGATTAGACTTTATAAGTATAAATATTTATATATACTCTATAAGAATACGCTTAACTATAGCCTTCTCTTTTAGTTTATTTAAGTACTTTAGATTTTATTTTTAGTTATATAAAAAGCGTTTTCTAGTATATTAGGTAGATAATATTCTTTAAGATATTTTTTAGATAGAGATAGTACGCCTTTAGCTTTAAATTTATTATAATTAGATATTAAATAGAGTTAGGTAAAGATCTAACTTAGAGTAAGTTAATTAATAATTACGTTATTAAGATATAACGCGTTATAGTATTAACGTTAACGCGCTAGTAAAGAGTAAGTAACTTACTTAGATAAGTAACTTACTTATAAACTACGTTAAGTATAAAAGTAGTATAAGTAGCTAAAAGTATTTCTACTTATATAGTTTATAAGTAAGTTAGTTATCTAAGTAAGTTAGATACTCTCTACTAGCGCGTTAATCTTAATATATTATTATAGCTTTTTACTATTATTTTAAACTATTATAGTATAGTAAATTAATTATCTAGATTACTACTATTACTTATAATATTAATCCTAACTATATAGATATAAGTATTATATCTAGTCTACTTATAATATCTATACTACTACTTTTCTAATACTCTCTTTAATATACTCTTTATATTACTATAACTACTACTTACTTATTTAGCTAAAACTTTTTATACTTTACTTATAGTAAAAGTCTTTTTTACTACTATATATTACTACTTATAGCTCTTATACTTATTTAATTTATTAAACGCTATTTAAACTATACTTATTTTCTTTATAATAAGTTTTATTCTATATACTATTTACTAAGCTCTCTTACTTAGCTATATAATTTACTAAGTAAGTAAAATAATAGAAGATATAGAGAAGTAGTTAAGCTTAAATAAAGTTACTTTAGTAGATAAAAAGATTTAATTATTTCTTAAGCTTAAGATATACTTAAGTTTAGCTTTTATCTATAGTTCTAGATATTTAATACTCTAGCTCTATTATCTTATCTAAGTTTAGTCTTAGTTAGATTAGTATAGCTTACTTATTTAGCTTCTTTATCTCTATTATATTTTATTATAGCTTAGGCTTAGTTATAAACTTAAGCTCTACTATGATATACTCTCTAGATAGAAAGGCTTATGCTTTTTTATTTAATTAGAAGTAGTAGTAGTAGTAAGCTACGTATTATTATTATTTTAATATCTATTTACTTAGTTACGTACTAGTACGCTTTTACTATACTATAATAATACCTTTAGTATAGCGCTCTACTATTACTATAATACTAACCTTTCTACGCTTAACTATACCTTAATAGCTTATCTAAGAGTTCTATAGTAGTTATAGCTTTATTCTAGACCTTTTATTTATTTTATAGCTTACTTTAAGTTCTTTAGAAAGTAACTTTTATTCTTAAGCTTATATTTAGTAGTAATTTTTTCTAAGTAGAAGTTATAGAGAAGTAAAATAGTATAGTTAATATAGTCTTAAGTAACCTTTATCTCTAAGAACTATTTAATTTATATTTAATTCTTAAGCGTATAGCTTTTTTTAATCTATCTTATAAGCTTTATTATCTACTTTATATAAGTTTAATTAAAAATAATTAGTATATTATCTATATAGAATAGTATTATTATTTTCTAATTCTATAAGTAAAAAAAATATAGTTCTTTCTATAAAGCTTTAAGGCTAAGCTTAAAAAGATTATTTATAAACTTATTATACTAGAGAAGATATTATAGCAGAGCTTAAGTTTACGACTAAGCCTAAGCTATAATAAGACATAGTAGAGGTAAAGAAGCTAAATAAGTAAGCTCTACTAACTAGACTAAGGCTAAACTAAGATAAGATAATAGAGCTAGAGTATTATATACCTAAGACTATAGATAAAAGCTAAGCTTAAGTATACCTTAAGCTTAATAAATAATTTAATTCTTTTATCTACTAAAGTAACTTTATCTAAGCTTAACTACTTCTCTATAGTTATAAGCCTAGCTTCTTAAGAATATAGAAGATTCTCCCTATATATTTTCTTAAGCTAAATAAAGCTACTCTTTAACTTTACTCTAAATCTTTAAATCTATAAAACTCCTACTTAGAAATCTTCTTCTCTTATCTCTTAAACTTTTTAAGCTTAACTATATTAGAAGCTATCTTAATAGAAAGCTAAAAGCTTTATATATAAAATAACTAGTACCTCTAGTTTATTTAGCTTAAGACTTACGCATTAAGCTTAAGTATATAGTCTAAAATTAAACTAATAGTATAGCTCTCTTCTACTAAGAACTCTAATCCTTATACCTAAAATAAAGAGTCTAGAGAAGCTAATAATAAGACTATTCTAGAACTACTAGAAGACCTAGAGAAGTTCTAGTAATATATAGTAATTCTCTAAAGCGTAAAGCTCTAAAAAGCTATTTAAGATACTAAGAATTCTAAAATAAAGAAGCTCTATACTTAAGTATAAAATACTATAGCTACTAAGCTCCTTACTTTAGCTATACTTAAGTAGAGTAACTCTAGCAAAACTTTATTAAAAAAGCTTTTAAGAATACTCTACTAAGATTACGCTCTAATAGAAGTAGTATAGAGAAGTAGTTAAGCTTAGATAAAGTTACTTTAGTAAATAAAAGAATTAAATTATCTATTAAGCTTAGGTATACTTAAGCTTAGCTTTTATCTATAGTCCTAGGTATATAATACTCTAGCTCTATTATCTTATCTTAGTTTAGCCTTAGTCTAGTTAGTAGAGCTCGCTTATTTAGCTTCTTTACCTCTACTATATTCTATTATAGCTTAGACTTAGTTATAAACTTAAGCTCTACTATAATATACCCTCTAGATAAGAAGGCTTACGCTTTTTTATTTAATTAGAAGTAGTAGTAGTAGTAAGCTATATATTATTATTATTTTAATATCTATTTACTTAGTTACGTACTAGTACGCTTTTACTATACTATAATAATACCTTTAGTACAGCGCTCTACTATCACTATAACACTAACTTTTCTATGCTTAACTATAACTTAATAGCCTACCTAAGAGTTCTATAGTAGTTATAGCTTTATTCTAGACCTTCTATTCGTTTTATAGCTTACTTTAAGTTCTTTAGGCTTATTATAGGCTTTTATTATCTTTAGTAGGTAAGTAAGATTTATTATTTTAACTAATAAGCTTTACTAATAATAATTATCTCTAGCCTTACTTTATTATTATAGTAGAGCGTATTACTATTAACTTACCTAATACTTTTAGGCCTCTCTACTTCGCTAATAAGAATAAGCTTACTAAACTTAGAGCGCTTAGTCTTACTATAGCTAATACTAACTCTAATAATAATACTAGTTTAGATTACTTTAGTAAAGAGTCTTAGTCTTTACTCTCTTACGCTTAATAAGTTAGTAAGGCTTTATTACTAAGAACTTACTTAATAGTTTCTTATAAGAAGAGAGAGTCTTCTTATATAGGCGCCTTATACTTAGTTTCTCTTTACTAGTAGAATAAGCCTACTTAGTCGCGCGCCTTATGTTAAGGTAATAATAATAAGAAGTTAGCCTTATTAGTCTTAGATATTCTACGCGCTATACCTACTAATAAGCTTAGTAAGTCTTCTTAGTTAAGCGTATCTTACTCTCCTAAGCGTAAAGCCTTATCTCTAATATCTATTCTAATAAAGCGCTCTTAGGCTAAGCCTCTCTAGACTACTTATATAGATCTACGTCTATCTAAGCCTATAGAGAGTATCTCTTAGTTCTAGTTCTTTAGTAAACTCTACTTAATAGCCTCTAGTAATACTCTTTATCTCTAGTTTTTGTCTCTATTATTCTCTTAACTTAAGGCTTTTAGTTATTTTTATATAGTAGAGCTCTTAAACTAACTATATAAGACTTTTCTACTCTATCCTTAGATTACTTAGACTCTAGCTTCTTCTACTTTAGCTTAACGTCTACCTTTAACTAAGACTAAATAGACTATTACTAGTAAAAGTATAACCTTTCTAGCTTATTCTTATAGACTCTTCTATAATAACGTTTAAGCTTCTAAGTTTACTACTCTAGTTATTCTAGCTTTACTTACTTAAGAGGGAACTACTCCTATATCTTTCTTTAGAGGTTATCTAGATAGAGTATTAAGAGCCTCTAATAAGATCTAATAGCTTTCTTAAGCTTTTACTATAAGTTTTTCCTTCTTTTTTATTTATAAATAGTTAAGTTAATTTATTAGAAGCTTTAGACGTCTACTAAGGATAATATTATAGTTAACTTAAGTAACTTTAAGCTTAAGAATAACCTAGATAATATAGTTATTATTTAGAAGCGTATAACTAGTAGAGCTTTTTTTTTATTAACTAGTAGCGTATTAGTCTAGATTATTTTAGTTAAATTTAATAGTAGTTATAAGTTTATTCTACTTAGTTTTACTAGTTTATCTTAATTAGGCTAACTATATCTTTAGGTAAAAATCTATTTTATAATATTTTCTTTAATAAGCTTAATACTTCTAATACTCTATTAAAACCTCTAAAGTCTACTAAGCTCTTACGTATAACTTTACTTTCTAGTAACCTATTAGACTTAGATCTCTACTACCTAATAATCTAATTATAGGTCTAAGCTAAAGATAACTTTATTAAGCTACTTATATACTTATCTTAAATACCTTCTAAACTATTAAGCTCTTATAGTTATAAGAGCCTATAGATCTATATTTCTATAAAGCTAAGGTCTAAGGCTTTAGTCTCTACTTCTTTTATACTTAATTATAAGAAGGTAAATATAGATAGATAGTCTATTTATCTTATTAGTAATAATAATAATTATATAGATATTAATATTACGCCTAAGCCTATTACTTATAAGTTTAGTAGTTAGAGTATCTTTTTAGATATTAAGCCTACTTTTAAGCTTAATAAAGATAAAGGTAAGGCTATTACTTCTATAAATTATAAGCCTAATAATAAAGAAAATAAGGGTAAGAGTAAGACGTCTAAGAATCTCTCTATTAATTATTTAATTAAGTTAGGTAATATTATACGTATAACTATACGTATAGAGATATACCTACGCTATACTTAGTTAGTTTACTATAGCTATACCTAGCTATTTTATAGTAACTATTATAATAAGAAGACTAGTAAAGAGTGCTCGTACTACTTTATATATTAGATTAATAATTACTCTTACGTTAAGATATAAGTTACTATTAATATTATATTCTTTAGTTTCTTTAAGCTTAGTATACTAACTAGTTTTAGGCCTAAGTTTACTTATAATACTACGCTTATGCTTTTAAAAGCTATAAGTACTAGAGCTAATAAAAATATCTATTACTAGATTAAGACTAAGTTTTGTATTATTATACGTATAATTAATAGTAAGTTTAACTAGTAGACTAGTCCTAACGCTTATATACCTTTACTTACTCGCCTTTATAGAGATAAAGCTTTAATAAAGGCTAAGAGTAAAACTAAGTCTAGCTTAGCTATAACTTCTTAGACTTATAAGTCTAAAGCTTCTACTATATAAGAGACTAAAAATATTTAGTCTACTAAAGCTTTATTAATCTATTCTTTATATATAGTACTTATTATTTATAACTTAAAGCTTTATTTTCTAACTTTAAATTAACTTTTAGTTCTTAGTAGCTTAATAAAGAGATCTTTAAGATAGCTAGTAAGCTTAAGTTTTCTTAGTTTTACGTTTATTTTTATACCTAACTCTAACTAGTCTAGTTAGTATATCTAATTAAGCTTAGTCTTAAGATACTATTTACGCTCTAACTCTTATTTCTACTTAAAATCTAACTTCTATTAAAGAATATAATCCTAATAAGCTTAAACTTATTTCTAGTAGTTATCTCTTATAGAGTAACTTAGAACTATTATCTTTTATAAATCCTAGTACGTAAGCTTTTTCTAGATCTTACTTATTCTAAACTAACTAAGAGTTATTTAGATAGTAGGCTAAGACTCTCTAGACCTTTATATAATATTAGTAATAAGAATCTTAAGAATTTTAATATAATAATTAAGTATTTCTAGAAAGATATTAGTATATTATCTAAGAAAAAGCTTAAGAAGCTCTAGGCTTATACTCGCTAGCGTCTTAAGTATTAGGCTTACTACGCTAAGAAAGCTTATAAGTAGCCTAGTACTCTTTTTTCTTTAAGTTCTATATATTAAGTTATATATTTTATTTTCTAGTCTTAATACTTATTAAAAGCTTTAGCCTTCTTACTTATAAGGTATTTAGATAGCTTAGATCTAATTTTATAGTTTTTACTTTATAATATCTTAGTCTTTTATTTCTAGCTTTACTAAGCTCTTATAGTCTTTAAGCCTTAGTAAACTAATAAACTTTCTAAATTATTATTTAGATAGATTTTTAGTAAGCCTATCTACTAGTATTTAGTTTATTTAGAGATATATTACTTTTATTATTTCTCTAGTATATTCTTATCTAAGCTAAAGGTTTTATATATTTATATACTTAAGCTTAGTTAATATATACTTATTTTCTTAGGTAATAAGCCTAATTATTTATATATTATTATAAAATATTTCCTAAAGTTTATTAATATCTAAAGAGAGCTCTTTAAAGAATCTCTATAGCGCTAATACCTCTTTGCTAACTTATTTAACTACTAGTAGCTTAGCTTTAGTAGTTAATATAGTAATAGTAGCTTAGCGCTCTACTTACTATACTACTAGCCCCCTAAAGAGTATTATTACGTAGCCTTATAAAAATTTTCTTATTTTAGAATTATCTATAAATAACGCGTCTCTACTTATTATAAGCTTTTTACTAGAGAAGTTTCTATATATAATCTTTTTATAGTATATTTTATAGAAGTAAATAATAGTACGCTTTACTATAGTAAAGTAGTCTAAGCTTATATTAGTTAAATACTAGAAGAGCTTTACTACTATATATACTACGTCTAGTTAAGTTATTATAGTAATATATAGTACTAATCTAACTCTTTCTTAGTAGACGTATATCTCCTTTTTTAAAGCTTATCCTTTATATTTTTTAAGTTCTTAACTTAGTAGTAGTATTTCTAGGAAGTAACCTTTATTCTTAAGCTTATATTTAGTAGTAATTTTTTCTAAGTAAAAGTTATAGAGAAGTATAATAGTATAGTTATTATAGTCTTATATAATCTTTATCTCTAAGAACTATTTAATTAGTTCTTAATCTTTAAGTATATAGCTTTTTTTAACCTATCTTATAAGCTTTATTATATATTCTTTATAAGCTTTATTAAAGATTAATAGTATATTATCTATATAAAATAATATTATTATTTTATAATTCTATAAGTAGAAGAGATATAGTTCTTTCTTTAAGGCTTTAAAGCTAAGCTTAAAGAGAGTATTTAAGAACTTATTATACTAAAGAAGAGATAAGTCTTTAAGCTTATATAAAGCTTATTTAAGCTTAATATATTTTTCTAGTTATTAAAAGCTATCTAGTAGATAGTAGTAGACTTTGTTCTTCTCTTCCCTATTTATATTAAGAAAAGCTCTATCTACGTTATACTAATAGATCTTAAGGTTAAACTTAGCTACTATAGCTATTATAGTCTAAAATAATCTAGACGCTAGAGTTATAGTATAAGTATCCTATAGGCTATTAAGCTTCTATAAGTCGCTTTAGATAACTATTTAAGCTTTATACTTTATAAAGTATCTATCTTTATTAAATTTATAGCTAAAAATCTATTTTAATAGTAGAGGTTTTTACTAGAGCTTATCTAAGATTATTTTCTATATATTCTTCTATTAGAGTATTATAATTTCTTTTTCTATAGCTTCTTTAAATAGAGCTCTATATAAGTACTTTTATAGTTACTTCTAGTTACTTAGTATATTTAGAAGATTACTATAGTATTCTTTTTACTATCTTTTAGGCTCTTATCTATACTAAGTATCTAAGCTTATTACTACGTTTACTATTTTAATTAGTTTAAGCTTAGTAAGAGTTTCTAAGAGTAGTTTACTTACCTTCTAGAGTGTCTTATTTCTTAAGTAGATTTTATTCTAATTTATAGTTATAAAATTAGTACTTAGCCTATCTCTAAGCTTATTCTAGTTATTAGTATTATATCTAAGGCTCTAACTCCTTATGTTTAGTCTATAAACTTAAGAGGTTTCTATTCTAATAACCTTTCTTCTACTTAACTAATTAGCTTTAGCTAGTACTAAAGGATTATTACTACTAGTATAAAAGACTCTAATAAAGCTTAATCTACTCTTTTTATAGATAGAGCTCTATTTTTAAGCATTTTACCTACGCGAAGTTATAGCTTAACTTATCTCTCTAGTTACTTACGCTTTTTAGGAGTTACTATTTTTATTTAAGATTATAAAACTTAGGTTATCTAATCTTTTATTAAGCTCTCTTTACTATTCTATTTATACTATAGCTAAAACTAGGGTTTACTTAGGTATCTAAAGTTCTATTATAAGGGTTTAATTAGTATAGGTTCTCTTAAGTAGGCTAGCTATACCTACCTATTATACTAGTTCTCTAAGCTTAAGTTCTAAAGAAAGAGGCTAACCTTTTTTCTCTTCTAGAGCTTAAGCGTCTAAACGTAGGATTTACTTATTTTACATCTTACTCTTTATAGAACTTTTTTTAGTTTTTATATCTTTAGTTACTAAAAGAAGCTTAAAGAGATTATACTTCTTCTTCTCTTCTATTAGCTTATAGATTACTTCTACTATCTTATTTACTTCTTTAAGATTAGGCTTTAGCTCTTTTTCTTAATAGAACGTCTCTTTGTTAAACGTTACGTTTCTTATTATAATTACTTAATTAAGAGCTAGAATCTATATCTAATAAATATTAGATACTTTATATCTAACTAAGTATTCTATATAAGTTTAAAAGTTAATTTTAAATCTTCTATAATTATAACTTACCTTACGCTCTTTTATTAGAAGGTACGCTTAATATCTATACGTATATACTCTACTTTAATTAGATCTTAAATTAGCTATAAAGTACTTTACTAAGTCTACTTAGTAATCTTTAAGGTATTAGTAAATCTATATATTAAGCTTCTTATTTAGAGAAAGCTTATTTTCTCTACTAGTAGAACTTATATTATATAGCTATATAGCTACGTTAACTATTTTAAGCTAGAGCTTTACTAGTAAATTTATACTAAGTCTTATTTTTATTAACTTAGTAATAAGTTCTTATTTAGCTCTCTATATAGCTCTATTTAGTTTATAAGTATAAAGAGAGAATAGTTCTAGCTCTATTCCTATTTCTTTTATCTATATTTAGTAGCTTAACTCTCTTTTCTAAGGTATAGTAGCTATATTATTATCTTATTATATCTTTATAATATTAAGCTTATACTTATTAGATAATCTCTTAGTTAAGCTTTAGAATACTTCTAAGAGCTCTACTAACGTTTTAGTTTTTAGAGAGTAGCTATAGAGCTTTCTACTATAGTCGTCTTTAATTATAAGAATCTACTACTCTTTATTCTAACCTAGAGGTATATTAAATAAATCTTAGGCTATCCTCTAGTATAGATAAGGTAATTTCTCTTTTAGTCTTCTTAAGATTACTTAACGTCTATATATAGTAGCGCAAAGAATATATTTTACTTAGGCTATTTCCTTAATTTAAACATTTTAGGCCTGTGTTACTAGAGCTTAGAGAGATTTTAGCTTAAAGTAACTTACTCTAGCGTACTAGAGCTCTTTAGTATTATTCTTTAAGTAATTATTCTAAGATTTAGTAGTTTTTAGTAAGAGTATTACGCTTATTATAGTATAATAAGATAAGATAGGCTTATATTTAAGAAAGGTAAAGTTAAACTCTCTTTAAAGCTTAGCTATTACTATATTCCTTTTAAGCGTTCCTATCTTAAGCGTACTATCTAAGCTAAGAAACTAAATACCTTAAGCTCTAAGCTAAGCTTTAGATATAATATTTAAATAGAAGCTTTCTACTATTATAATATTAAGAAGAGTAAAGTCTACTAACTTATTCTTATCTCTATTATATAGTACGCTATAAAGAATATATATTCTATAACTTTTAATTAGAAAAGCTTAAGATCCTACTTCTATATATTTTATTTTATTAGTCTTCTTAAATATCTTTAGCTTAAGATAATCTTAATAGTTAATAAAGTATAGAGCTCTACTATTATCTAAAATAGTATAGTCTAATAGTAAATAAGCTATAGAGATAATTATTATATATACTCTATTTAGTTATATAAAAAGCTTAGAATTAAGTAAGACTACTTAGATATTAATAAAGAACTTTAGTACTTTATCTTCTAGATATTTCTTCTTTATCTAATCTTTTTTTACTAGAGCTTTTCTTAAGCCTTAGTAGAGCTTTATAGCTAACTTAGACTATATACTCTCTTTTTAATAAGTAGAGAGCTTCTTTAGTATATCTATTAGTACTAACTTTAGTTAATTATACCTTAATACTTTCTATAGATAGTCTAGCTCGTTAGTCTCTAAATAAGAGTATTATAGTAGCTATAGTTTCCTTATCTTATTTAGAAGGTAAGCTTTAGTAAATATTATAGCTATAATTATCTCTCTTTTTATAGGTAAGCTCTAGTCTTCTATAATAAAGTTAAATAGTCTTCTAAGCTCTTTAAGTATAAGAGATTCTATATTATTACTAGTAACTTCTCTCTTAAGAAGGTTCTATTATTAAGATATAGCCTAGTTAGGTGTATACTTCTTTCTAACTACTTTAAAAAAATTCTTAATAGTAATATCTCTAGATACTTCTAGAAGCTTAAGCTCTTAGGCTCTAAGAAATACTAAGCTCTACTTATAGTACTAGTTTATTAGAGTTATTAATACTAAGTAAGCTTTACTTAGTATTACTCTATATTCTCTTTAAACTTAGTTTTTAATTACTATCTCTATTAGAGTATAATCTTAGTAGAGTATTCTTAGAAGTTCCTTTAATAAAGTTTTACTAGAGTTACTCTACTTAAGTATAGCTAAGGTAAGAAGCTTAGTAGCTATAGTGTTTTATACCTAAGTATAGAGCTTCTCTATATTAGAATTCTTAGTATCTTAAATAGCCTTTTAGAGCTTTATGCTTTAGAGAATTACTATATATTACTAGAACTCCTCTAAGTCTTCTAGTAGTTCTAAGATAGTCTTATTATTAGTTTCTCTAGACTCTTTATTTTAAGTGTAAGGATTAGAGTTCTTAGTAGAAGAGAGCTATACTATTAGTTTAATTTTAGACTATATACTTAAGCTTAATATATAAGTCTTAAGCTAAATAAACTAGAGGTGCTAGTTATTCTATATATGAAGCTTTTAGCTTTCTATTAAGATAGCTTCTAATATAGTTAAGCTTAAAGAGTTTAAGAGATAAAAGAAAAAGATTTCTAAGTAAAAGTTTTATAGATTTAAAGATTTAGAGTAGAGTTAAAGAGTAGCTTTATCTAGCTTAATAAAATACGTAAAGAAAATCTTCTATGTTCTTAGAAAGCTAAGCTTATAACTATAGAGAAATAGTTAAGCTTAAATAAAGTTACTTTAGTAGATAAAAAGATTAAATTATTTATTAAGCTTAAGGTATAATTAAGCTTAGCTTTTATCTATAGTCCTAAGTATATAATACTCTAGCTCTATTATCTTATCTTAGTTTAGCCTTAGTCTAGTAAGTAAAGCTTACTTATTTAGCTTCTTTACTTTTACTATGTTCTATTATAGCTTAGGCTTACTTATAAACTTAAGCTCTACCGCGATAAGTAGTAATTAAAAACTAAGTTTAAAGAGAATATAGAGTAATACTAAGTAAAGCTTACTTAGAATTAATAACTCTAATAAACTAGTACTATAAGTAGAGCTTAGTATTTTTTAAGGCCTAAAAGCTTAAGCTCTTAGAAGTATCTAGAGATATTACTATTAAAGATTTCTTTAAAGTAGTTAGAAAAAAGTATACGCTTAACTAGGCTACGTTTTAATAATAAAACCTTCTTAAAAGAGAAGTTACTAGTAATAATATAGAATCTCTTATACTTAAAGAGATTAGAAGACTATTTAACTCTATTATAGAAGACTAAAGCTTACTTATAAAGAAAGAGATAATTATAGCTATAATATTTACTAGAGCTTATCTTCTAATTAAGATAAAGAAACTATAGCTACTATAATACCTCTATTTAGAGACTAATAAGCTAGACTATCTATAAAAAGTATTAAGGTATAATTAACTAAAGTTAGTACTAATAGATATACTAAAGAAGCTCTCTACTTAATAAAAAAAAAGTATATAGTCTAAGTTAGCTATAGAGCTCTACTAAGGCTTAAGAAGAGCTCTAGTAAAGAAAGACTAGATAAAGAAGAAATATTTAAAAGATAAAGTACTAAAGTTCTTAATTAATATCTAAGTAGTCTTACTTAATTCTAAGCTCTTTATATAACTAAATAGAGTATATATAATAATTATCTCTATAGCTTATCTACTATTAGACTATACTATTCTAAATAATAGTAAAGCTCTATACTTTATTAACTATTAAGATTATCTTAAGCTAGAAATATTTAAGAAGACTAATAAAATAGAATATATAGAAGTAGAATCTTAAGCTTTTCTAATTAAAGATTATAGAATATATATTCCTTATAGCGTACTATATAATAAAGATAAGAATAAGTTAGTAGATCTTACCTTTCTTAATATTATAGTAGTAGAAGGCTTCTACTTAAATATTATATCTAAAGCTTAGTTTAGAGCTTAAGATATCTAGTTTCTTAGCTTAGATAGTACGCTTAGGATAGAAACGCTTAAAAAGAATATAGTAATAGCTAAGCTTTAAAAAGAGTTTAACCTTACTTTTCTTAAATATAAGCCTATCTTATCTTATTATACTATAATAAGCGTAATACCCTTACTAAAAACTACTAAATTCTAAAATAACTATCTAAGAAATAATACTAAAGAGCTCTAGTATACTAGAGTAGGTTACCTTAAGCTAAAATCTTTCTAAGCTTTAGTAATATAGGCTTAAAATATTTAAATTAAAGGAATAGCTTAAGTAAAATATATCCTCTACGCTACTACGTATAGACGTTAGGTAATCTTAAAAAGACTAAAAAAGAAATTACTTTATCTATACTAAAGAATAGCCTAGAACCTATTTAATATACCTCTAGACTAGAATAAAGAATAGTAGATTCTTATAATTAAAGATAACTATAGTAGAAAGCTCTATAGTTACTCTCTAAAAACTAAAACGTTAGTAGAGCTTATAGAAGTATTCTAGAGCTTAACTAAGAGGTTATCTAATACGTATAAGCTTAATATTATAAAAATATAATAAGATAATAATATAGCTACTATACTTTAAAAAGAAAAGTTAAGCTACTAAATATAGGTTAAAGAAAGAGAAATAAAGCTAGAACTATTCTCTCTCTATACCTATAAACTAAATAAAGCTATAGAAAGAGCTAGATAAGAACTTATTACTAAGTTAATAAAAATAAGACTTAGTATAAATCTACTAGTAAAGCTCTAGCCTAAAATAGTTAATATAGCTATATAGCTATATAATATTAGTTCTAGTAGTAAAGAGAATAAGCTTTCTCTAAATAAGAAGCTTAATATATAGATTTACTAATACCTTAAAGATTACTAAGTAGACTTAGTAAAGTACCTTATAGCTAATCTAAGATCTAATTAAATTAAAGTATATATATATAGATATTAAGTATACTCTCTAATAAAAAAGTATAAGATAGATTATAATTATAGAAAGTTTAAAATTAACTCTTAAGCTTATATAAGATATCTAGTTAGATATAAAGCGTCTAATATTTATTAGATATAGGTTCTAGCTCTTAATAAAGTAATTATAATAAGAAATATAATATTTAATAAAAAGACGTTCTATTAAGAAAAGAAGCTAAAGCTTAATCTTAAAAAAGTAAATAAGATAGTAGAAGTAATCTATAAGCTAATAGAAGAGAAAAAGAAGTATAATCTTCTTAAGCTTCTCTTAGTAACTAAAGATATAAAAACTAAAAGAAGTTCTATAGAGAGTAAGACGTAAGATAAGTAAATTCTATATTTAGATACTTAAGCTCTAGAAGAGAAAAAAAGCTAGCCTCTTCTTCTAGAGCTTAAGCTTAGAAAATAAGTATAATAGATAAGTATAGCTAGCCTATCTAGAAGAACCTATACTAATTAAACTCCTATAATAGAACTTTAGATATCTAAGTAAACCCTAGTTCTAGCTATAGTATAAATAGAATAGTAAAAAGAGCTTAATAAAAGATTAGATAACTTAAGTCTTATAATCTTAGATAAAGATAGTAACTTCTAGAAAGTATAAGTAACTAGAGAGATAAGTTAAGCTATAACTTTATATAGGTAAAATACCTAAAGAAGGGGCTTTATCTATAGAGAGAGTAAGTTAAGCTCTATTAGAGCCTCTTATACTAGTAGTAATAATCCTTTAGTACTAGCTAAAGCTAACTAGTTAAGTAGAAGAAAGGTTATTAGAATAGAAATCTCTTAAGTTCGTAGACTAAATATAAGAAGTTAAAGCCTTAAGTATAATACTAATAATTAAGATAAGCTTAGAAATAAGCTAAGTACTAATTTTATAACTATAAACTAGAATAAAATCTACTTAAGAAATAAGACGCTCTAGAAGGTAAGTAAACTACTCCTAGAAACTCTTACTAAGCTTAAACTAATTAAAATAGTAAATATAGTAATAAGCTTAGATACTTAGTATAGATAAGAGCCTAAAGAATAGTAAAAAAAATACTATAGTAATCTTCTAAATATACTAAGTAACTAGAAGTAACTATAAAAGCACTTATATAGAGCTCTATTTAAAGAAGCTATAGAAAAGAAAATTAAAACACTCTAATAGAAGAATATATAAGAGATAATCTTAGATAAGCTCTAGTAAAAATCTCTACTATTAAAATAAGTCTTTAGCTATAAATTTAATAAAGATAGATACTTTATAAAGTATAAAGCTTAAATAGTTATCTAAAGTAATCTATAGAAGCTTAATAGCCTATAGAATATCTATACTATAACTTTAGCGTCTAGATCTTTTTAGACTATAATAGCTATAGTAGCTAAGTTTAACTTTAAGATCTATTAGTATAACGTAGATAGAGCTTTCCTTAACGTAAATAGAGAAAGGAAGAACAAAGTCTACTACTATCTACTAAATAGCTTTAAATAACTAAGAAAATATATTAAGCGTAAGTAAGCCTTATATAAGCTTAAAGACTTACCTCTTCTTTAGTATAATAAGTTCTTAAATACTCTTCTTAAGCTTAGTTTTAAAGCCTTAAAGGAAAAACTATATCTTTTCTACTTATAAAATTAGAAAATAATAATACTATTTTATATAAATAATATACTAATTATCTTTAATTAAGCTTATAAAGAGTATATAATAAAGCTTATAAGATAGATTAAAAAGAGCTATACGCTTAAAGATTAGAGACTAATTAAATAGTTCTTAAAGATAAAGATTATATAAGACTATAATAACTATACTATTACGCTTCTCTATAACTTCTACCTAGAAAAAATTACTACTAAATATAAGCTTAAGAATAAAAGTTACTTTCTAAAAATACTATTACTATATTAAAAACTTAAAAAATATAAAGGATAAGCTTTAAAAAAGGAGATATACGCCTACTAAAAAAGAGTTAGATTAGTACTATATACTACTAAAATAACCTAACTAGATATAGTATATATAGTAGTAAAGCTTTCCTAGTATCTAACTAATCTAAGCTTAGACTACTTTACTATAGTAGAGCGTACTATTATTTACCTCTATAAAATATACTATAAAAGAATTATATATAGAAACTTCTCTAGTAAGAAACTTATAATAAGTAGAGATACGTTATTTATAAATAATTCTAATATAAAAAGATCCTTATAAGGCTATATAATAATACTCTTTAGAGAGCTAGTAGTATAGTAAGTAGAGCGCTAAGCTACTATTACTATATTAACTACTAAAGCTAAGCTACTAGTAGTTAAATAAGTTAGTAAAGAGGTATTAGCGCTATAGAGGTTCTTTAAGGAGCTCTCTTTAGATATTAATAAACCTTAGGAAATATTTTATAATAATATATAAATAATTAGGTTTATTACTTAAGAAAATAGGCGTATATTAACTAAGCTTAAGTATATAGATATATAAAACCTCTAGCTTAGATAAAAATACGCTAAAGAAATAATAAAAGTAATATATCTCTAAATAAACTAGATACTAGTAGATAGGCTTACTAAAAACCTACTTAAATAATAATTTAGAAAGTTTATTAGTATACTAAGGCTTAAAGACTATAAGAGCTTAGTAAAGCTAGAAATAAAAGACTAAAATATTATAAAGTAAAAACTATAAAATTAGACCTAAGCTACCTAAATACTCTATAAGTAAGAAGGCTAGAGCTCCTAATAAGTATTAAGTCTAGAAAATAAAATATATAACTTAATATATAGAACTTAAAGAAAAAAAAGCACTAGGCTACTTATAAGCCTTCTTAGTATAGTAAGCCTAATACTTAAGACGCTAGTAAGTATAAGCCTAAAGCTCTTTAAGCTTCTTCTTAGATAATATACTAATATCTTTCTAGAAATACTTAATTATTATATTAAGATTCTTAAGATCCTTATTACTAACGTTATATAGAGGTCTAGAGAGTCTTAGCTTATTATCTAAATAACTTCTAGTTAGTTTAGAATAAGTAAAATTTAGAAAAAGCTTACGTATTAAGATCTATAAAAGATAATAGTTCTAAATTACTCTATAAAAGATAACTACTAAGAATAAGTTTAAGCTTATTAGGATTATATTCTTTAATAGAACTTAAATTCTAAGTAGAAATAGGAGTTAGAGTATAAATAGTATTTTAAGACTAAGCTTAATTAGATATACTAACTAAACTAGTTAGAGTTAAGTATAAAAATAAATATAAAACTAAGAAAACTTAAGCTTACTAGCTATCTTAAAGATCTTCTTATTAAGCTACTAAGAACTAAAAGTTAATTTAAAGTTAAAAAATAAAGCTCTAAGTTATAAATAATAAGTACTATATATAAAGAATAGGTTAATAAAGCTTTAGTAGACTAAATATTTTTAGTCTCTTATATAGTTAAAGCTTTAGACTTATAAGCCTAAGAAGTTATAGCTAAGCTAGACTTAGTTTTACTTTTAGCTTTTATTAAAGCTTTACCTCTATAAGAGTAAGTAGGCGAAGGTATATAAGCGTTAGAACTAGTCTACTAGTTAAACTTACTATTAATTATATATATAATAATATAAAACTTAGTCTTAACTTAGTAATAGACGTTTTTATTAGCTTTAGTACTTATAGCCTTTAAGAGCGTAAGCATAGTATTATAAGTAAACTTAGGTCTAAAATAAGTTAATATACTAAGCTTAAAGAAACTAAATAATATAATATTAATAGTAACTTATATCTTAACGTAAGAGTAATTATTAATCTAATATATAAAGTAGTATAAGTACTTCTTACTAGTCTTTTTATTATAATAGTTACTATAAAATAGCTAAGTATAGCTATAGTAAACTAACTAAGTATAGTATAGGTATATCTCTATATATATAGTTATACGTATAATATTATCTAACTTAATTAAATAATTAATAGAAAGATTCTTAGACGTCTTACTCTTACCTATATCTTTCTTATTATTAGGCTTATAATCTATAAAAGTAATAGCTTTACTTTTATCTTTATTAAGCTTAGAAGTAGACTTAATATCTAAGAAGGTACTCTAACTACTAGACTTATAAGTAATAGGCTTAGGCGTAATATTAATATTTATATAATTATTATTATTACTAATAAGATAAATAAACTACCTATTTATACTTATCTCTTTATAATTAAGTATAAGAGAAGTAGAGGCTAAAGCCTTAGATCTTAGCTTTATAAAAATATAGATTTATAGGCTCTTATAACTATAAGAGCTTAATAGTCTAGAAGGTATTTAGAATAAGTATATAAGTAGCTTAATAGAGTTATTTTTAGCTTAGGTCTATAATTAAGTTTTTAGATAGTAGAAATCTAAGTTTAACTAGTTACTAAAAAGTAAAGTTATACGTAAGAGCTTAGTAGACTTTAGAAGTTTTAATAGAGTATTAGAAGTATTAAGCTTATTAAAAGAAATATTATAAAATAGATCTTTACCTAAAGATATAGTTAGCCTAATTAAGATTAACTAGTAAAACTAAGTAGAATAAACTTATAACTACTATTAAATTTAACTAGAATAATCTAGACTAATATACTACTAGTTAATAAAAAAGAAGCTCTACTAGTTATATACTTCTAAATAATAACTATATTATCTAGATTATTTCTAAGCTTAGAGTTACTTAACTTAACTATAATATTTTTCTTAGTAGACGTTTAAAGCTTTTAATAAATTAACCTAACTATTTATAAATAAGAAAGAAGGAAAAACTTATAGTAAAAGCTTAAAAAAGCTACTAGACCTTATTAAAGACTCTTAATACTCTATTTAGATAACCCTTAAAGAAAGATATAAAAGTAGTTTCCTCTTAAGTAAGTAAAGCTAAAATAACTAGAGTAGTAAACTTAGAAGCTTAAACGTTATTATAGAAGAGCTTATAAGAATAAGTTAGAAGGGTCGCGCTCTTACTAGTAATAGTCTATTTAGTCTTAGTTAAAAGTAGATATTAAGCTAAAGTAGAAGAAGCTAAAGTTTAAGTAATCTAAGAATAGAGTAGAAAAGTCTTACGTAGTTAGTTTAAAAGCTCTACTATATAAAGATAACTAAAAGCCTTAAGTTAAGAGAATAATAGAGATAAAAACTAGAGATAAAGAGTATTACTAAAGGCTATTAAGTAGAGCTTACTAAAGAACTAAGACTAAAAGATACTCTTTATAAGCTTAGATAGATATAAGTCTATATAAGTAGTTTAGAGAGGCTTAGCTTAAGAGCGCTTTACTAGAGTAGATATTAGAGATAAGGCCTTACGCTTAGAAGGGCGAGATACGCTTAACTAAAAAAACTTACTAAGCTTATTAGTAAGTATAGCGCGTAAAATATCTAAGGCTAATAAGGCTAACTTTTTATTATTATTACTCTAACGTAAGACGCGTAACTAAGTAGGCTTATTTTACTAGTAGAGAGGAACTAAGTATAAAGTATCTATATAAAAAGACTCTCCTTTCTTATAAGAAGCTATTAAGTAAGTTCTTAGTAATAAAGCCTTACTAACTTATTAAGCATAAGAGAGTAAGAACTAAGACTCTTTACTAAAGTAATCTAAACTAGTATTATTATTAGAGTTAGTATTAGCTATAGTAAGACTAAGCGCTTTAAGTTTAGTAAGCTTGTTCTTATTAGCGAAGTAGAGAGGCTTAAATATATTAAATAAGTTAATAGTAATATACTCTACTATAATAATAAAGTAAGGCTAGAGATAATTATTATTAATAAAGCTTATTAGTTAAAATAATAAATCTTACTTACCTACTAAAGATAATAAAAGCCTATAATAAGCTTAGAGAACTTAAAGTAAGCTATAAAATAAATAGAAGGTCTAGAATAAAGCTATAACTACTATAGAACTCTTAGGTAGGCTATTAAGGTATAGTTAAGCGTAGAAAGGTTAGTATTATAGTAATAGTAGAGCGCCGTACTAAAGGTATTATTATAGTATAGTAAAAGCGTACTAGTATGTAACTAAGTAAATAGATATTAAAATAATAATATTATATAGCTTACTACTACTACTACTTCTAATTAAATAAAAAAGTATAAGTCTTGCTATCTAGAGGGTATATTGTAGTAGAGCTTAAGTTTACGACTAAGCCTAAGCTATAATAGAATATAGTAGAGGTAAAAAAGCTAAATAAGTAAGCTCTACTAACTAGACTAAGGCTAAACTAAGATAAGATAATAGAGCTAGAGTATTATATATCTAGAACTATAAATAAAAGCTAAGCTTAAGTACACTTTAAGCTTAATAGATAATTTAATTCTTTTATCTACTAAAGTAACTTTATCTAAGCTTAACTACTCTTTTATAAAAGAGATAAGTCTTTAAGCCTATATAAGGCTTACTTAAGCTTAACGTATTTTTCTAGTTATTTAAAGCTATTATATAGATAGTAGTAGACTTTATTCTTCTCTTTTTTATTTACGTTAAGGAAAGCTCTATCTACGTTATACTAATAGATTTTAAAGTTAAACTTAAATACTATAGCTATTATAGTTTAAAAAAACTTAAACGCTAGAGTTATAGTATAAGTATTCTATAGGCTATTAAGCTCTTATAGATTACTTTAGATAACTCTTTAAGCTTTATACTTTATAAAGTATCTATCTTTATTAAATTTATAGCTAAAGATTTATTTTAATAGTAAAATTTTTTACTAGAGCTTATTTAAGATTATTTCTTATATATTCTTCTATTAGAGCATTATAATTTTTTTTTTATACCTTTTTTAAATAGAGCTCTATATAAGTATTTTTATAGTTACTTTTAGTTACTTAGTATATTTAAAAGATTACTATAGTATTTTTTTTACTATCTCTTAAGCTTATATCTATTTTAAGTATCTAAGCCTATTATTTTATTTACTATTTTAATTTATTTAAGCTTAGTAAAAGTTTTTAGAAGTAGTTTACTTATTTTCTAGAGTATCTTATTTCTTAAGTTAATCTTATTCTAATTTATAGTTATAAAATTAGTATTTAGTCTATCTTTAAGTTTTTTTTTAATATTAGTATTATACTTAAGACTCTAACTTTTTATATTTAGTCTATAAGCTTAAGAGGTTTCTATTTTTATTACTTTTCTTTTACTTAACTAATTAGCTTTAGCTAGTACTAAAGAATTATTACTACTAGTATAAGAGGCTTTAATAAAGCTTTATCTACTCTTTCTATAAATAAAGCTCTATCTTTAGGTATTTTATCTATATAAAGTTATAGCTTAACTTATCTTTTTAGTTACTTATATTTCTTAAAAGTTATTACTTTTATCTTAAATTATAAAACTTAAGTTATCTAGTTTTTTATTAAGCTTTTTTATACTATTCTATTTATACTATAGCTAAAACTAAGCTTTACTTAGGTATCTAAAGTTTTATTATAGAGATTTAATTAGTATAAGTTTATTTAGTTAGACTAGCTATATCTATTAATTATACTAGTTCTTTAAGCTTAAGCTCTAGAGAAAGAGACTAGTCTTTCTTCTCTTCTAAAGCTTAAGCGTTTAACTATAGAATTTAGTTATCTTATATTCTATTTTTTATAGAACTTCTTTTAGTTTTTATATCTTTAGCTACTAAAAGAAGCTTAAAAGGATTCTACTTTTTCTTCTCTTCTATTAGCTAATAGATTACTTCTACTATTTTATTTCTTTCTTTAAGATTAAACTTTAGCTTCTTTTCTTAATAGAATATCTTTTTATTAAATATTATATTTTTTATTATAATTATTAAATTAAGAGCTAAGATCTATATCTAATAAAAAATAGATACTTTATATTTAACTAAATATTAAATATAAGCTTAAGAGTTAATTTTAAACTCTTTATAATTATAATCTATCTTACGCTCTCTTATTAGAGAGTATACTTAATATCTATATATATATACTCTACTTTAATTAAGTCTAAGATTAGCTATAAAGTACTTTTCTATATTTATATAGTAATCTTTAAAGTATTAGTAAATCTATATATTAAGCTTCTTATTTAGAGAGAGCTTATTCTCTCTACTAGTAGAACTTATATTATATAGCTATATAGCTACGTTAACTATTTTAGACTAAAGCTTTATTAGTAGATTTATACTAAGCCTTATTTATATTAACTTAGTAATAAGTTTTTATTTAGCTCTTTCTATAGCTTTATTTAGTATATAAATATAAAGAGAGAATAGTTCTAGCTCTATTCTTATTTCTTTAACTTATATTTAGTATTTTAACTTTTCTTTTTAAAATATAGTAGCTAGATAATTTTTTTATTATATCTTTATAATATTAAGCTTATACTTATTAGATAATCTTTTAGTTAAGCTTTAGAATACTTCTAAAAGATTTACTAACGTTTTTATTTTTAGAGAGTAGCTATAAAGCTTTTTATTATAGTTATCTTTTATTATAAAAATCTACTACTCTCTATTCTAATCTAAAAATATATTAAATAGGCTCTAGGCTATCCTTTAGTATAAATAAAGTAATTTCTTTTTTAGTTTTCTTAAGATTACTTAACGTCTCTATATAGTAGCATAGAAGATATATTTTACTTAGACTATTTTTTTAATTTAAATATTTTAAGTCTATATTACTAAAGCTTAAAAAGATTTTAGCCTAAAGTAATCTACTTTAGTGTAGTAGAGCTCTTTAGTATTATTCTTTAAGTAATTATTCTAGAATTTAGTAGCTTTTAGTAAAAGTATTATACTTATTATAGTATAATAAAATAAGATAGGCTTATATTTAAAGAAAGTAAAGTTAAACTTTTTTTAAAGCTTAGCTATTACTATATTTCTTTTAAGCGTTTTTATCTTAAGCGTACTATCTAAGCTAAGAAACTAGATATCTAAAGCTCTAAGCTAAGCTTTAGATATAATATTTAAGTAGAAGCCTTTTACTACTATTATATTAAAAAAAGTAAAGTTTAGTAACTTATTCTTATCTCTATTATATAGTATACTATAAAAGATATATATTCTATAATCTTTAATTAAAAAAGATTAAAATCTTAATTTTATATATTTTATTTTATTAGTTTTTCTAAATATCTCTAGCTTAATATAATCTTATTAGTTAATAAAGTATAGAGCTTTACTATTATTTAAGATAGTATAGTCTTATAGTAAATAAACTATAAAAGTAATTATTATATATACTTTATTTAGTTATATAAGAAGCTTAGAATTAAGTAAGACTACTTAAATATTAATTAAAAACTTTAGTACTTTATTATTTAGATATTCTTTTTTTATTTAGTTTTTTTTACTAAAGCGTTTTTTAAGCCTTAGTAAAGCTTTATAGCTAACTTAGTCTATATACTTTCTTTTTAATAAATAGAAACCTTCTTTAGTATATCTATTAGTACTAACTTTAGTTAATTATACTTTAATATCTTCTATAAATAGTCTAGCTTATTAGTCTCTAAATTAAGATATTATAGTAGCTATATTTTCTTTATCCTATTTAGAGAGTAAGCTTTAGTAAATATTATAGCTATAATTATCTTTTCTATTATAAGTAAGCTCTAGCCTTCTATAATAGAGTTAAATAGTCTTCTATACTCTTTAAGTAAAAGAGATTCTATATTATTACTAGTAACTTCTCTCTTAAAAAAGTTCTATTATTAAAATATAGCCTAGTTTAATATATACTTCTTTCTAATTATATTAAAGAAATTCTTAATAGTAATATCTCTAGATACTTCTAGAAGCTTAAGCTCTTAGGCTCTAAGAAATACTAAGCTCTACTTATAGTACTAGTTTATTAAGGTTATTAATACTAGGTAAGCTTTATCTAGTATTACTCTATATTCTCTTTAAACTTAGTTTTTAATTACTACCTCTATTAGAGCGTAATCTTAGTAGAGTATTTTTAGAAGTTTCTTTAATAAAGTTTTACTAGAGTTACTCTACTTAAGTATAGCTAGAGTAAAAAGCTTAGTAGCTATAGTATTTTATACTTAAGTATAAAGCTTCTCTAGTTTAGAATTCTTAGCGTCTTAAATAGTCTTTTAAAGCTTTATACTTTAAAGAATTACTATATATTACTAAAACTTCTCTAAGTCTTCTAGTAGTTCTAAGATAGTTTTATTATTAGTTTCTTTAAACTTTTTATTTTAGGTATAAGGATTAGAGTTCTTAGTAAAAAATTACTATACTATTAGTTTAATTTTAGACTATATACTTAAGCTTAATACGTAAGTCTTAAGCTAGATAAACTAAAGATACTAGTTATTTTATATATAAAGCTTTTAGCTTTCTATTAAGATAGCTTTTAATATAGTTAAGCTTAAAGAGTTTAAGAGATAAAAAAAAGATTTCTAAGTAAGAGTTTTATTAATTTAACGATCTAGAGTAGAGTTAAAAAGTAGCTTTTTCTAGCTTAATAAATTACATAAAGAGAATCTTTTATATTCTTAGAAAGCTAAGCTTATAACTATAGAAAAGTAAATAAGCTTAAATATAGTTACTTTAGTAAATAAAAAGATTAAATTATTTATTAAGCTTAAGATATACTTAAGCTTAGCTTTTATTTATAGTTCTAGATATAGAATACTCTAGCTCTATTATCTTATCTAAGTTTAGTCTAAGTTAAATTAGTAGAGCTTACTTATTTAGCTTCTTTACCTCTACTATATTCTATTATAGCTTAGGCTTAGTTATAAACTTAAGCTCTACTATAATAAAAGATCTATACTAATTTCTTATACTTTCTAAAATAAAACTAATTTAAAACTCAACTTTATATATATTATATAGTATTAATATCTACTAGATATCTATTTATAATAGTAATTAATATAGTATATATATACTATAATATTAAGCTTAGATAATATAGCTTATAGGTTATATACAACTAAACTAGCGTCTTTAAAGCTAGCTTAAATATTTTACTTTATAATATACTACTTAAAAGTAGCTTTAAAAACTAGTATAAAGGTCTCTTTACTAATATAGTAAGTATTATTCTATACTATATATAAAATAGTATTACTATACTTATACTTTAATAGTAAAAGTTAAATATTATTAAGAGGCTATAATAGATAAGATATCTATAGAAGTATAAAAAGAAGAATAATCTTCTTCCTTTTATAAAGATCTTAAAATTTAATAGAGTAGTAGCTCTTATAGCTATTAATAATTAATAGTTAATATTTATCTATAGTAAAGCTCTTTATATAGATATTAAAGTACTTAATTAAAATAAAATTAACTTAATTATTTATCTAGCTATTTAATTAAACTTTTAGTATCTAGTTTATAGATAAATTCTTTAACTAGATATTAATAAGTATTTTATTTATAAAGATAATAAAAGATAATATATAGTAATCTAATATATTTATATCTTAGGTTCTAGTAATCTACTTATAGTTACTTACTTAGATATATCTTTTTTTACTATATCTTTTTAAGCTTATAATAACTAACTATAATAAAATCTTATTTATTATAAAGCTAGTTTTATTAAAGTTATAGATAACATTATCTATAATACTCTACTTCTATTTTATTACTTAGACTAAGTTAAACTAGTACTAAATAGCTACTTAGTTCTTATAAATAGCTTACTAGTAATTATAGAGATAGCTCTAGCGCGTATAGAGCTTAAAAGTTGACTTAATAAAGTTATTACCTTAGTTCTTACTAATAGAGTTACTACTATACTTCTCTAATAGTTTATTTACTATTACTTAAACTTTAGCCTTTATAGAAGCAAATCTTTATATAAACTTTTTAAAAATCTACTTAACTATAGCCTTCTTTTTTAGCTAATTTATAATCTTTATATCTAGCTTATAGTTATATTAGAGAAGCTTTTTAGCGCGTTAATTAGATATTATACTTTAAGATACGTTATAGATAGAGATAGTAAGTCTTTAGCTTTAAACATATTATGATTAGATATTAAAAAGAGTAAGTTAAAGATCTAATTAAGAATAAGTTAGTTAATAGTTATACTGTTAAGATATAACGCGTTATAGTATTAACGTTAACGCGCTAGTAGAGAGTAATAAACTCGCTTAGGTAACTAACTTACTTATACACTACGTTAGTTATATAATATTCTATCAAGTCTATAGTAGAAGTATTTAAAAATATATATTACTAAGTTAATAGTATTATAAAATCTTTACTAGAGTAATATACTAGATAAGCGAGTTAGCTAGATAACTAAGTTAGCTACTTTATTAAGTTTATATATCTTTATAAATATATAGTTATCTTAATAATATAATATTATAATATATAGAGAGTAATAGAGTAAACTAAGTAGTATTTAGAGTATTCTTTTTATATATATATAAATTATAACTAGTCTCTCTTTACTTACTATACTAGGCTAGAGTCTAGTAGCTAATAATTAGTTACTTCTCTTTTTAATACTTTTTATAAGTAATATACTAATTAGCTTTACGTTAAGTAAGTAGATTTTTACTAGCTCTCTTTAAAAGAACTCTACGCTTCTATATTTACTTTTTTTTACGTTCTCTACGCTCTAATACTACTATATTAGCTTTTTTAAGGCTAGCTATCTAATTCTATATTAGCTTACTTTAGAGTATTATTACCTTAGTACTCTTCTTTAGCTAGTTAATTACTATAATAATTTAAGCTAGTAATAAGCCTTAATATTTTTAAATATAATTATATATTAGTATAAATTAAGCTTTAAGCTTACGTATATTACTAGGCGTATAAGCCTACTAGAGATTCTCTAGTTAAATAGCTAGTAGAGTAAGTATATATAGCTATACGTTAAGCTTTAATAGTATAGTATCTAGCTAGAGAGAAATAATATCTATACCTTAAAAAGCTAAGTAGATATTAGTTAGCGTAAAGAATTAATTAAATACTATCTTAAACGCTAGTAGAAACTTAAACTTAGTAATATAGTTAATATAGTAATAAATTAGACCCTCTATCTTATAGCTATATATACGCTTTAATAGTAAGAACTAGCTAATATTAAGAAGCTAGAGTAAATAAGATAAATAAAGTAGTATATAGAGAGTATAGATATTCTTCTCTTTATAGAACTCTTAGAATTTAAAAAAGTAGTAGCTCTTATAGCTATTAAGAATAATTAGATAATATATACTAATATCGTAAGTTTTTACAGTTATGGGTATTAAAGTATTTTATCTATATAATATCTAGCTTATTATTTATCTAGCTATTATTACTAAGTATAATTACTTAGTTATATAGAATCTCTACTTTCTTATACTAGATAGATAGGTAGTACTTACTAGTAAAGATTAGAGATAGTAGAATAGACTAGCTAGCTACGTTAATCCTAGTAATAAACGTTATCTACTTATTACTACCTAGTTAGATAGCTTTTAGTTAGGCTCTTCTTTCTAACGCTATAATAATAAGCTAAGTAGTAATCTTATCTATTATAAAGCTAGCTTTATTAAAGTTATAGACGTCTTTATTATAGATGCTATACTTAGCCTTTATCTAGTCTATAAGCTTAAACTAGCTCTTAATTAAGACTAGATCTTTATATAGAGCTCTCTATCTATTATACGCCTAATTAAAACGCGTTATAAGTCTGTCTATATACTTAACGAAGTTAGCTAGCTACTTCTACCTAATCTAGCTAGCGCCGCGCGTAGCTAATAGTAGCGTAGATAGGCGAAAATCTACGTAGATCTAGATTAAGTATATAATTAACTATTACCTTCTCTTCTAGCTTAGTAAGCTTCTTTAAGTTAGGCTAGTAATCGCGTTGGGCAGGCTTCCTATTACGCCTATTCTATAGCGTTAATCGTGTTACATTAAATATTACTACTATACGTTAGTTACTCTAGATTTAATAGGTATTAGGAGAAGAGATAGTAAGCTAAATATCTATTTTACTTAAAGGTATTTAGAATATATTACGTAGAGTGGTTGTGTATAGAGTTAAACCGCGTGCGTAAACTTAGTGGGGTAGCTAACTCGCTTGCCTAGCTAACTCGCTTATCTAGCACGTTACTCTATAACGCCTATTTATACTAAAATAAGATAGAAAAAGATTCTTTATTACATATGATCAAGTTATATAATATCTCTATAGCTAGTATAAATTAATTAATATTTTGGTATATCATTGCGTTATGCTAAGAAAAAGTGTCTGACTGGGTGGTGTTTCCGGCTCAGTGGTGTGTCCGGCTCGGTGGTGCTTTACGTTATATAGTGTTAGAAATTAAACGATAGTAGCCCTTAGTTTAAAAGGTTAAAAAGGAAGCCTTCTGTGCGGATTCTGTAAACGGCATTCCTAATAGGTTGTATTTCTCTAACTAAGGCAAGCCTTCTGTAAGGGCGGCTAGAGACTAGACCACCTAGTAGGACCATGACGTTACCCACAAGGACGCGCTGGCTATTCTAGCTTGGGAGCTTACTATGAAACCTGACGAATTTACTGCGGTAATGAGTGCTATAGGAGTTGAAGATAACGATGGTGAAGGTAGTGAGGGCGAGGAAGAGTATGTGGGTGGGGAGGAGGACTTGAGCTCGAGCTTGGGAGGGTTGCTTCTGACCCCTACTCTAGCTAGGCGCTGAGAGCAGGCATGGGTGTCTAAGGCTAGGAAGTATGGTTGCGGTTGATTTTGATAGATATGTGATGGTTTAATGCTAGTTCTATGCTTAGGCGCAGAATCTGGGTGCTTACCTACACATCTGGATTCTGTATTAATAGGCAGGTTATTTTAATTTGGCGTCTTAAGGTGGCTGTCTTTCTTCTTTAATTTTCCTTTAATAGTCTGCTATTGTCTATTCTGTGAGAGATATCGCTTGAGGAAACTAAGCTCTTAATTTGGGGAGGTTTTGTGCTGGTGCACACTATGATTTGGCTATCCTAACTATAAGAGGAGCACTTTCGTAGGTAGCAGAAGGGGGAGGTAATTAATCGAGTTTTTAATTCCTTCGTCGCGTTATTATTTACTTCTCGTGACACTACACTGCCCGCGACAATACAGCTAGCTCAACCCAACGCTTCTATCCACCATAGTAGAACTTGTAGCTACGATACTCTCTACATCCGTTCAATATTACTTCCACTTGAGCTCTACTCTTAACAAAGTATTGTACGACAACTTAGCTCTCTTTATCTTTCTTCTTCTATACTATAGGCTAATGCAAACTCGTTTAAAGGCCTCTTCGCCCCTAATATCTTCTTCTAATAGTAATTACCTCTTGTATTAGTTAGGTTGCTTATAACCATATGTACTAGCATAATAGGTAGAGGGGCTTAATATATATATATATAAATTTTAATTTTTAAGAAACTAAAAAACTAGTAAAGTACCCTGATCCCTAGTTGGCCGAGCTTAAACTCTTTGTAGAAAGAGAACTCTATACAATAACTATACCTGATACTACTATATAAAGTAAATGTTCTTATATATAAGTGCATGTAATGCTGGTTTGAGGGCTCTATATATCTATTAATCTCCGTCCTAAGAGAGTAATCTACGCTTATATAGAAGATAAAACTTATAGTACTAGTTCGAACAAACCGCTGGTTAAGAGCGTAACACGTTATGAAGCTATTCTAACAATCGAAGCACCTAGTTTGTTGTCGTGTAATAAGATCGTTCGAGTCTGATGTAAGAGGTGCTGCTAGTGCTGTAGCACTAAGAAGAGTGAAAAGAGTAAAGAGGTTCTTTATAGCTGTGAGCGTTGAAGTGTTAGAGAAATGTGTATATGTTCTATAATAAAGAGGTGAGGGTGAAGAATGATTGTTATATCGTCTAGAGCTCTATAGTTTATCATATATATACCCGCCGAGCATAACGAGCTAACCTATTATGTTTTAATTTCAATTGTTTATTACCCAAGTGTTATAGCGGTGATCTAGGCGACACCTGTAGAGGCATGACTTTAAGATTAGTAAGCCTACCTCTGGCAGGGAGATTGCCGCTACTGTCGTGGAGACCTACCTCTGAGCTGGAGGTTTCCACTAACTAGAGGCTATCTTCGAACCAGAAGTATCGCACTAAATTAGATGAATAGCGCCGTAGACGGATAAAGCCGTTAAATTATAGTAGTTTGAGTAATAGAAACCTCCGCTACAGGGATGTCTATTGAATTTATTACTATTCCTATCTAGATATGTATGTAGCAACTGCAGTTAGCTCTTGATACTAATAGTCAGCGCGCTTAGCAATAAGATAATATCTGCTCTACTGACACGACGCCAAGACAACTAAAACAAGAAACAGCTCTCAAGATCTGATGTTATGCTAAAAGCACTAACTCTACCCTAACCCTACCCTACCCTTTTAACGCCTTATCTACTTCTAATAATGTCCAAGGAGGGTTTCGAGGCGCTGGATTAGTCCCAATTGACCCAGAACGGGTTACATCCGCTCTTGATGTCTAGTTGCGCAGTCCATCACCCCTGCCTGTCAACAACCAGCCCTGGGTGTCTTAAACCCCTAGTAATACTCTAGAACTAGGGTCGCAATCCACGCTAGTAAAGCGGAAGATTTAAAGGCATATAGATAGTTCGCCAATGTCTATCGTAGAGGCCTTTGAGAACGTCTCAAAGGGGGCAGCGATTATCGCACATGAGCTGGTGTTTTTCTTACCGGATTTAGGCTGCGTTTTTTAACCGCAGTCAAAAATGCTGTACTGTACTGTTCAGTGAAACACGCGATTTTCAAGCATTAACCCTTGCTGCGTTTTGTTGGTGTCACTCTAGAAAAAAACCATGTCTAGTGCTTTCCTCACCCATGTTATATACTCTGTTAAGAAAGGTTAAAACATACTTCTTATCCGTAGTAATAGGTATCCTGGCCACGCAAGTACGCTGCCAAATGTCACCGGCTTTGCGAGATTTCACCGAGTTGATTGATTGACTGATTTAGTCCTACTCGGTTTCAGCCGCGTTTTCTCCGCAGCTATGCCCAGCATAGCTAGCGTAGCCAACAGCCGACGCCGCGCAGACGTTAATCCGCGCCGCCCTACGTCACTCCAATAGGAGCCAGCTATTCCTAGAGGCCTGCCGTTTCCCCTCCACTACTATCTACAATCTAGCTAGGACCTCATCTAGATAATAGTTCTACTAACAGTATACTATACTTATAGGCTCGTAGAAGCGTACTACCTCGTGTTTTGCGGCCGCGATACCTATAGTCTCCCCCTAGCGCTCAGCTGTCGTAGGCTGTTAAATCCGGGTAGTAAATGGGTAGTTAATTATCTTAGCGATCTCTTATCTAAATTCGGCAATTAGTATACTATTCTAAAGCTCAGGATTAGTACGATATTTCACTAACAAATTTTCTCTCTAACTCTAATAGTACTAGCGCTAAATAGCGAAAATAAAAATATTTATTAGAGGAGCTAGCTGCTACCCTACCCAGCGGGTCCAAAACTAGGTAGTTAAATAACTTTTTGATTGGTAGAGATACAGCTTAGTAATGTATTGCATGATAGAGTGCGCTTAGTTAGCGCTTTAAGATGCGCCACTACTTGCCTAATTTGGACTAGCGTGGAATTTATTATGAACTTTTAAAGAACAGTAGGTTACTACCTATTTACTAAAGTAATCCCGTATGTTCTCTGTAGTGTATTCTCTATTTCTCTGTAGCTTATCCTGTGTGTCTATGCAGCGTATAACCTTTCGGAGTTTCTTACTTGCAGCGAGCACTTGTAAGCTACTATATAGTCTAGAGTAGGCTTTTTACAAGATTTAGACTTTATTGGATTCACCTCGCTAAATCGTGCCGCTCAGCAAAGCGATCTGCCGGCTGACCGCTTAGGTAAGACCATTGTAGTCGTCTAAGACAATCTAACGCTGATAAGCAAGAATCCTACGTATGCCCTGCAAAGTATCTTGAGAGCTTTGTTAGTTCAACTTTGCTTCGGTGTATTGAACGCGGGTCTTTAGAGAACAGATCTTCCAGGGCTTCTATGCAGCTAGGGAGGTAGTACCGCGATCTTACTTCTTCCCAACTCCTCGGGTAGATACCATCTGCAGCTTGTCACTAGTTAGACTCCAAAGACGTTGTATAAACTCTACCTGTTTTTTGCACAATATTGACCACTTGTAGCAAGCTCCGTTTCCTACAATCTTGTGAGCTCTTCAAATTCCTTCACTAGGCTCGCGACGTCCTCGTATTTCGATCTAGATATCAAAATTTGTCTCCATATAGCCTTGCCTGAGAACTAGACACAGCCAGCAAAATGAAGCTTCCAAGCTGGGCTACATTGCTGACCCTGCCCGCCACCCAAGTCGCCGCTGCTAGCCATGTACTTACCCACAAGTGCAAAGGCGTCGGTGTGACTAATGCTGTAGTAAGTGTGGTCTCTAGCAGGCACTGTGCGTACACTTCTCTCTGAAAAACACGCTAACGCCTGGCCAAACAGAGTATGATTGACGCCTTCGGTTGTGATCGATCTAAAGCTGACAACAGATATAAGGTTAGTTCGCACCTAGTCAAGCTAGTGCTCTCTTTCAGCAGTTCAAGCAGAGCTTCGTTCATGATTCCTGCGTGGTTCACCATCTCGAGCTCAATGCGTGTAATTGGCTCGGTATGTGTGCAGCCAGGGAGCACTATATTTTATCTAGCACAGAGCTCTATCTTATTAATATTCTTCTAGAATGCGCGTCGGCGTTTGCTACCTCTATCGCGGTCTGCGCTGCTTGTATTGGTGCGCCGGAGATAGAGCCCCTTGACATTGCGGCGTGTATGGCAGCCGCGGGAACTGCCACGGCTGCGTGCACAGATTGCGGGATTTAAGAAGGTTATTAAGGCGCTGCTTGATCCCTAATGTCTTAAAATGCGGCATGGGATCGTATAGGAAGGTGGTTGGCAGCAATTCTGTCGATAGGTGCCACTAAGGACAGCTACGCGTCGTCGCTATTTCCATTTTCTATTATCCTTTATCGCCTTAATCGATCACTAAACTCTCATTCTTGTCTTTATATCTCTTAGAGCCTACGTGTATCTATTTTACTAACATAAAGAGGGTTATGAATATGTAGAGATATATAGAGAAAATAAATATATCCCGAAGGCGTCGTCGAGTATCCGCAATGGAATGGTCTACTAGGCATTGCAACTATAGTAGAACACTCTAAGTTAGCTGATAACGGCGGGGTAGATGGCAGAACAAGGGTTGATAGCAGAGCTCACTAAAGGTATTTACGACTTATCTATACTATCCTAATAAGTAGATATGGATGTTGAACCGTTCGCTAGTAATGTATGCTCGGATGCAAACTGCATATTCAGCCAAAAAGTGGGCACTACCTCCTTTCTAGCTGCGGGCGAGAACAAGTGTTGTTGCCTATAGAGTAGCGCCCGGGTGGAACGCAAAGGATGCGTTAGTGCATGAGAATATATAGGTCGTGCATGAGCGCCGTCCAATCTTATGGCCAGGAAGACACAGCCAACCACGCTACTCCCTTTGTGCAGGTAAGATCACATTTCTAGCTAGTCCAATGAAATCTTCAGATTACCTCCTAAACTATGTCATTGTACTTACGCATAACGCTAGAAGGTGATTGGAACACAACTGACCTTAAAAACCTGATCTGTACCGCCTCCGCTTCCATCCCTTCACATTCATTGTTATGATATCCATGCACCAACTCGTATCCTCTCATCACTCTAAACTCACACTTGGTACAAAGGGCTTTACTTCTTCTTACGTTTCATATGTCACAACAAGGGGATTCTTCTCCTCCTTCACAAGGTAGTCTGTCCTTATGCAACTTCTTTTGATTTTAGTCTTCCTAGTTTATGATCTAAGATATAGTAGAAAGAGACAAGAAAATGCAGTCTAGAACTAAGCCCTTGGCCGGTAGCAATCAATATCAGAAAGCTGCGGATGGAGAATCAACTTTGGATAAAACGCCAGGTACTATTATTCTAAGCCTCCCCTTCTCCAAACATCTGTATACATAACTGACATCCTAGATTAGTGCCTCATGTTATTGATTCGTCACCCTGTTCGTGTACGCAGTCTCTAAGCCAGGACGACAACGTTTCTGAGCAGGAGTGGGCAGTTGTAACTAGACCCAAAGACGCCACAGATATCGGTACTGGGGGAATATCAAGTCACTTCAGCTTTCAGCTTGGTTGGGGGACATGGAAGTTTACTTTGTTTAGCTGGGATGTGGACATAAAACATATCCACAAAGACGAAGGGAGTAGTACACAACGGGAGCGATAGGCAGCAATGTGCATAGATACAAGCAATGGGTTAGTTCTGTTACAAAAACAAATCAATCATTCATTGAACTCCTTTGAAACTAAAAAGGCGGGTAAAGATACGCCAAAAGCAGAGAAATGACCCGCCCGTCTGTTAGCGTTATATAGAGGTTCAACTAACGCTAACAGTCTGACAACAGCCGACCTTTAAATTAATTACATGCTACTAAAAAGCCGATGTTTGACTCAGGCACAAAATCAGCACCCTCGAGTCGAAGTGAGCTCGAGACAAGGAAAGTCAGAACTCGACAGCCTAAGAGGTTGCGAAATCTTTTCACTCCTATGACAGTCATTTTCAGTGATCATTTCGCCCACTTGGTGGCGAGCCCATTGTTGTTAAGTTGACTCAACCAGGAACATGAAAGAAGACGTGGCGTATTGATTGTGTGATGGAGAGCCCCACGCATACACAACACTGAGATCCACGGTTCCAACCTGCGGGACTGTGTTTGAATACGGATGACAGAAAAACAATTGCATAAAAATGCAAAGATTCCCATCGTGTCGAAAAGGCGGCGGACACATTGGGAGCATGAACACTAAACACGCTTTGGGGGCCATAGGGGCATCGTAAATTTTCATGTAGCGACAGAGCAAAGTTTAGAAAGCCGACGACATGTATAGATACATTCAGTTGTCGTTGAAAGGTATCGTGTTTGTTGCCTATCCAGCTGATTCACTTTGGACACAAACCGCACTCTTCCAATTCAGAACCTCAAAAAGAACATCAATGATGGAGCAGAAGTTACAAGAAACGCGCTCGTACCCTTCTAGCTTCTACTCCTTGGTATTCCTTTTCGTTTTCGACATTCCAAAAGACCTTTACGCCCCGAAGCCGTCTCACCACCAGTATAAGTTCACCTCAAAATCAATCATAGAGACGTACGTCTTGTTTTGTAAATGAGTGGGGCAATCGTAATCACAAATAGGCTGCCTCTTTTCACATCATTTACGCAAGTCGGAAAGCTGCTCAGAGATCGAGTCGGTGTGACAGTCTTTATCACCCACAAAGTTCCCGACCAGTCTATTACAGCAGGCCACGATGGCATCATTGTCGACATAGTCGTTAACGCATTCAAATGCGTTAGCGCCAAGAACTAGGGCGGCGACCAGAGTAAGGCTGGAGAGAATATGCATCTTGATCGTTGATGTGTTGGAGTCTGGGGATAGGCAATGTTTGATAGAAGGTAAAGTGTTTCTGGGTACAGAAGTTTGATGGATAGCATACTGTCTGATGGGAGAGAACGTCAAACGTAAAGTGCCTAGGATCGACTTTCGGTCATTTGCAATCCTTTATAGTTTCATCTCAAATATAATACCCTACTCCAAGATTAGTCAATCTAACCTCCACGCCTTAGTTACTCATTTTGCTGCAGTTATAATTTGATTCGCGTCATGTACTAATCCTTAGCGAGAAGTGATACAAGGGTTTCAAGTTATCATAAATTTGGAATATGCTACAGGATGAGAGTGCCATACAACTTCAGAGACGTCCTCTAGTATTTCTCTTCAATCACATACGTACATCGACTCCAATCAGGGTCTTCCATTAGTCCCTTCAACTCCATGTCTGGCAGACAGACGAGGATGAGATAATCACCATTTGCTTCCTGAGGATAGATATAGAATGTGTTGACTGTCAATGGCAGGTGAGGACGACGCCCAAAGTCTGATTTCCCCAGAATACCGTAGTCAAATCCATTGACCTTTGCATTCATCATTGACGAATGGCCAACATCCGTTTGGAGATTCATTCCTCCGGAATACATAAGCTGCATCTTATCATCGACAGAATCAACAAAGGTGGCATAGGAGCGAGCAGAGAAGGCGTTGTTCACATCGTCGAGATCTTTGCGGAGTCGAGTCGCAACAGTCGAGAGTGGTGCGTCGACAAGCTCTTGGAACGTGAGGCGCGATGGAGATATGTACACCATCTGGCCTAGATATCCTGGAGAGACTCCAAGTACCGGTCGTGTGTCGATGGCGCGGTTGAATTTCGATACTGTCGAGGGTGCCAATCCAGTTTGTATTCTCACCGAGGCTAGTGACTTCCAGAATAGGGCGCAAATAGCGTCATTTGGAGAGATGAACGGAACGTCTTGATCATATCCAACAGGATCTTCGGCAAGCTTTTTGAGGTCTGCGAGTGCTTCCTTACGAAACAGAAAGTTTTGCCACCTTCCACCGGGACGTGCGGGGACGAACTCGGGTGCTGGATCAGGCTTGAGCAGCCAGCTGTGATCGAGAATAGGCTCAAATGGATCCAATAGACGAATCACATCACCTGGATCCTGATTCGCAGCGGCAATGATATCTTCTGGGAAAGGCTCGTCGCGAAGAGCCGCGGAGAGGAGTGTGATGATTGTGAAAAGACCGGTTCCATCAACAACATTGTGTTGATTCGTGTATGTCAAAAGAAAGCCGCCTTTGACAAATGTGACTTGAATCATAGCTGGTGGTGCAGGTCCAATTACTGCAGTGTCGTATCTCTCGGGAAATCCTGGGTAAGGGCAGAGTACCTTTCCATCCAGCATGTAGAATGGTGCATTTGCAGCACACATCTCAGCGTAGGATGGTAAAAGATCGGTTGCATCTTTGATCTTGAGGAGGCCGTGAGGAGGAATGTCCGTTGGCCACGGCTCAACACGGATTGTGCCTGAAGTTCCGTTTTCACCTTCTGTATGGACAACCTGTCCAGTGAGCCATGGGATTGCGGCGAGAATTTTGCCAGTTGCCTCTCTCAATGCAGAGATTACTATTTCTTGGGTGAGGTCTTCGCGCCATGGAAAGAGAGCGACGCCATGGTTGTATGTTTTGAGTTGAGGAAACTGTCCAAGGACATCGACGCCTCGGGGTAAGCCAGACATGGTGAATTTGCTGCTTAGAAAAAAGAAGTTTGACGAAGTTGATGATGGATGTCTGATATCTTCAATTCTTAAGGCACGCTCACTTGTAGTTAAATTCGATAACTCATGCAGTCATTATCTCTAGTGTTGGATCCAAGCCCATGGACTATGCGTCGGCCTTACTGCTGTGATGGTAGGTTGAATAAAGAAACTCCGAACTCCGCCAGACTCCACTCCTGTGCCTCCGACTCTCACCGATCTTAACATGCGGCATCTGCACTCGATCGATTCTTCGATCGAATAATCCATAATTGGCCCGAACATGCACTGAACACGGGCATCGGAGTATCTGATCGTGGTATGGCGCTGTGGCACAAGCGTGCCCAGCACGTACGCGCAGGAGAAACACTACCCTATTATGCGCCCCTACATGCACTCATCATCACCTTCCATCCTTGAAACCTCTGAGCCAAACCTCAAGCAGCAATTTCGCGATATCACGAAGAGTCGCAAAATGGTACAACCCAACACCAAGGTCGAGGTCGTCGAGGTCTCCGATGAAGGCCATTTCGAGGTCGCGATCATTGGCGGTGGAATTATTGGCCTGGCGCTTGCTACTGGCCTTCTCCAGCGTAATATCAAATTCACCATATATGAGCGAGCGCACACATTTCGCGAGGTCGGGGCGGGAATCGGCTTCACTCCAAACGCTGAACGGGCCATGACAGCACTGAACCCGGCTCTTCACGCCGCGTTCCGCAAGGTTGCCGCGCAGAATGATGAGGACTACTTCTACTATCTAGATGGCTACCACAGCAGCAAGGAAGATCCGAAATTTGAAGAAACAATTCTTAAATTGTATCTGGGCGAGCGTGGGTTTGAAGGGTGTCGAAGATCGGACTACCTGGCTGAGATGGTAAAACTGGTCCCGCCAGAATACATCCAGCATGACAAGGATCTCATCTCTGTGATTGAAAATGATGAGGATGAAAGGATTCACTTGTCATTCCGAGATGGAACAACTGCGACGGCCGACATTGGTAAATCTTCCAAACGTGTGAGCAGATCAAGCACTAACAAACCCCAGTGATTGGTTGCGATGGGATCCATTCCAAGATGAGAGAAATTATTCTTGGAGACAACCACCCTGCGTGTACTCCTTCCTATAGCCACAAATACGCTATTCGTAGTCTTGTACCGATGGATAAGGCTAGGGCCGCTCTAGGAGTCTTCAAGACAAGCAACCGTGTAATGCATTGTGGTCCTGGTGCTCACGCCTTGACATTTCCAGTGGCAAACAACACGATCCTGAACGTTGTCGCTTTCGTCACCGACCCTGACGAGTGGACCGCACCAGACAACAAGTTCGTTGTTCCAGCTACCAAGGCCGAGGCGACTGAAGCGTTCTCAAAGTTTAATCCCGTGGTCCGAGATCTCATGGCTCTGTTACCTGAGAACCTGGACAAATGGGCAGTATTCGACACACGCAAAGAGCCTGTACCCTCCTATGTGAACGGTCGTCTTTGCCTAGCGGGCGATGCAGCGCATGCTTCTTCACCCCACCACGGCGCCGGTGCAGGATGTGGCATCGAGGACTGTCTCGCTCTTGCCGTCCTTTTGCAACAGGTGTCGGAGTATCCCAAGACTCTTCGTCCTACAGCTGCCCGCGTTGCCCTCGAGGTTTATAACAATGTCCGTTATGATCGGTCCCAGTGGATCATGGATACCAGTCGAGTCATTGGTGAGATCTACGAATTCCAAAACCCGGAGTGTCTCTCCAATCACAAGAAGATTGCCCAGGAAATCCATGATCGATCCCACAAGATCTGGGATTATGACATAAACACGATGGTGGATGACTCATGCAACCAGTTCACAATGGCGATGAAAGAGGTGCCCTCTTCTGCAGGGAGCAAAACAACCTCTGAGCTTGATAAACCGCTCGTTGCTGACCCACCGGCGCCTTCCTATCTCTCTGGATTCCGACTGTAAGTACAGCGAAATGGCTTTCCCCAGCATCTAACATTGGTCATGAGCCATCAAGAGACCATAGTTGGCTCGTGATATCAAAGAACCATGATGCACTCACGCTGGAATAGGCTAATATTTTGCTTCTGAATAGGTGGGCCTTCCTGATCTCCATGACGCTGGTATATTTCCTCATGATGCTGGACATGTCGATTCTTTCTACTGTAAGTTCCATATTCCAGCTGGCTTAAGATATATCATTTCTGACTTGGGATCTAGGCAATCCCGCACATAACGGACGAGTTTAATTCGCTCCTTGATGTGGGTTGGTATGGTGCTGCTTACCAGCTATGCGCGTACGTGCCAGCTCTTCTGATACTTGCTATCTTCCTAACTTGCGTTCTAGTGCTTCGTTCCAGCCTCTAACAGGAAAGATGTACGCTCGTTTCAACTCAAAGAAGATTTTCCTCGGTTTCTTCACAATCTTCAATATTGGGTCCGCTATATGTGGTGCAGCACAAACATCAGCCATGTTGATTGCTGGACGATTCATTGCTGGACTTGGGGGTGCTGGACTTATGAACGGCGGATTCACGATGATACATGCCTCCATTCCTCCGGAACGTCGACCCGGAATGCTAGGATTTTTCATGGCCTGTAAGTTCTAAGCAAGCTGACACACAAGCAACCTACTAACACAACTAGTTGGAAACCTGGGTTCTGCCAGCGGGCCTCTTATCGGAGGAGCCATCACGGAGTTTGTATCATGGCGATGGTGTATGTGTAACTTTTGCTCAGTCCTATTTGTTACTGACACCTTCCAGGCTTCTACATCAACCTTCCTGCTGGTGCTCTTGTGTTCGCTGCCCTCCTATTCTTGAATGTTCCCGAGATCCTTGTTAAACCCCACTGGAAGGAAGTTCTCAAGCACCCGATGCGGGAATTTGACCTCATCGGATTTGGACTGTTTGGTCCCGCTGCGATCATGTTTTTCATTGTCCTAGACTTTGGCGGAAATCGATACGCCTGGGACAGCCAGGAAGTCATTGGCCTCTTCTGCGGAACCGGAGTCATGTTCGCCATCTTCTGCTTTTGGAACTACCGTAAGGGTATGTCTGCTCTGATCCCCTTCTCGATGTTGGGAAAACGGATCGTTTGGTCCTGCTGCTCGACTATCTTTATCATTTCTGGCACGGTGTTTGTGACAGCGTACTACCTCCCTCTGTACTTTCAAGGTGTCAAGGCCGACACACCTTTTGAAAGCGGCTACAATTTTCTTCCTACAATCATGACGCAGATCTTGTTCACTATCTTGAGCGGAAAGCTTGGTAAGACACCCTTTCTTGATTTTAAGCTGGTCTGCTGACAGATCCGTAGTGCAACGATTCGGTTACTACTTGCCTTTCATCCTTGTAGGTGGGGCATTGAATTCCATTGGATCCGGCCTGTTCACCACAGTCTCGACTTCAACGAGTATTGCAAAGCTAGTAGGGTATCAACTAATTTCCGGGACTGGGAGAGGTCTTGCCCTTCCGATGGTAATTTTGTCACAGCCTCCGTCCAATGTCTCTTATAACTAACATCTCCCAGCCAATGATCGCGTTGCAGAGTTCCCTTCTGCCTACCGAAGTTCCAGTGGCTCTCGCTATTTTCGTCTTCTCTCAGCAGATCGGCGGTGCTCTAATGACTGTTATTGGCCAGACTATTTTTACAAATGAGTTGAAGAACAACCTCAAGAGTGATCTGCCCTCTGTTGACTCGAAGAAGATCATTGAGGCTGGTGTAACACGAATGAGAGGTCTCGTTAATGCAGGAGAACTACCATCTCTGCTGAGGGCATACAGTGACAGCGTAGGAACTACATTCTATTTTGGTACTGGCATGTCGATTCTGGGCGTCATTGTAAGTTGCTGGATGGGCTGGAAGGATGTGAGGCCTAAGCCCAAGGCATCCTAAAAATTGATAAATGATGTAGCTCGTTCTGCTTTCAGTTTTTAGGTTGTTTATCCATGCATACATCGTATATAACAACAGTAGTTGCTAGACCTAAATGGATGTTTTTGGTCGCTTCGTTAAAAGAGCGGTTGAGTTCAACACTTCAAATGTGCAGCGTAGATGAGGAAGCGGAGGAAATAATTAGAATGGCAACTAATTCCGGTTCTCTATTATCTATGACAAGGAAATTCGAGAAGATCAGACGTGAAACATACATAGGGTTATATCACACTTGTTTTCAGCATCCGCTTGATAACTAACTCTGAAAAAGGAGACAAGGAGCAGCTGGATGATTATTAATGTTGTGATAAGACATATGATATTTGTATTTATAAGCTGTTTCATATATTGTCACGATCGGTACCAAGAGAATGAAAATCTAAGTAGCTTGCAGTCGAAATCTCTAGATGCATAGAGCTCTGTAAAATGTGATCTGTGCAACATGTTGTATTGTAATCCTCACTTCATCACGCTTATCCCGAGGTCCATGTGACAGAGTGGTTTATTCACCACTTTAATGTTGTTCGCGCGGTTAACATTTCGTCCTGAATGTGCTATGCATCAACTCAATTGGTTTAGTTGTACAAACAAAGAATTGAATCCCGAAAATGACTTGAATATATTCCATATAGCAGTTATTTGAGAAGCTTAGTAATAAGATTACGCTACAACGGCTTGTGCCGTTGGTTCCTTTTCCAGGAACTTACTCTTCTCTTTACCAAGAGAAGTCTTCAACCTCCACATGAAATGGTCCCGAACGCCGAATTCCTGTCCGGACCCGTTGAGAGGCTGAATCTTCAATTTCATGTTGCCGTTCAAGAAGAACGGGGCGGAATAACGGTGGTTTTCGCCAAAGTTGATAACACGATGTAAAGCGCTGCGGTAGTAACCAGCTGTCCACTTCTGGACCAGATCGCCAATGTTAACTACATACGAATCTGGAGTGACTGGAACTGGGACCCAGCTTTCAGTAGGGGGGTAAAAGACCTCAAGGCCTTTTGAGCCAGGTTGTTGAAGCAAGAAAGTGATTCCACCGAAGTCTGTGTGAGCACCGGCTTTTCAGTTGTTAGCTAATCTCGAACATCTAGTCATGGCACAGTGCACTCTTACCTCCAAGCTGTTTAGGATCGGTGGAGAGCTGAGGCGGGTAGTGCAGCAGCCTCAGATTTCCCGATGGGTTGATGAAGAACTCATCGAAAACATCAGGTGAGCAGTTCCATTCTTTGGGGAGACCCAAAGCGAGGATTCTAAGAACCTTTTCGGCAAGCTTGACCATCTTGTTGCGGTACTCCATAAGAGGCTTTTCAAAATCCTCGGGTTTCAGAGCCTCGGGCCACTGATTTGGACCAGTCAAAAAAGTCCCAGCATCGGGATGGTCCTTTGGTATCTCTGCGCCGATGACGAAGCCCTACAAGATTTCAGTGGAAGGGCCAATAATAATAGCCTAGGTGACTCTCACCTCTTTCATGTCAGGCAGAGTGCCTGGCTCTGAAGTCTGGCCTCTGTACATTTCATAGCCACGGTTTGAGATTCCCAGACAATTCTCAATGAAAACCGCCTTCTTCTCTTCGGCAGATAGATCAAAGAATTTCTTGGCACATTCTAGGGTGGTGTCTTGGTCTTTGAGGGGAATTCCATGGCCAACAATGCTGAAGAAGCCATAGGTTCTGGCGGCATCGCAGACCTCTTTGACGACTTGCTCTTTGGCTTCCGGGGTGGCGTCTTCGGCAAAATATGGCGCCAGATTAACAAGTGGAATTTTGGCTGAAGCTGCCATTTTTGAAGACGATATAGCGGAACGAGACTATGGGAATGAAGCTGTGGCAATGATGAAGATGTAGGTTAGTGTATCGATGTGCTTATCGTATTTGACAAGAACTACTCCACCACTCACAAGCTTAAGGGTCTTTATGTCACTCCTCAATGGATGCCAAGGAAGATGCAGCTGATAATACAAAGTGCCGGAACGCCAAGCCGAGAGAAACTCCGTATCACGTACTACAAAACTGAGATCAGGACACCATTTCCGTGCGAATGAATGCGCGGAGTTCTTTGTGAAACAGTCGTTTCAGTGCGAATTCAATAAGGTTCGCCCTCTATCCATAATCGCAAGACTCTTTGCTTGGCTTGCGGGCCCACTATTACTCCCTCGGAGTATCAATTGTCAAGTGCTGAACCTCGAACGATGAGATTAGTGTATCGCTATGACTGATTATAGTCTTTGCAGCTCGAGTGAGAAGTAACAAAACTAAAGAGTTTATGCCAGACTACCCTCCTGATCTTCGATTCGTGTACTACTACAACCACCTCGTACACCGAGACTCCCGCCGAGATTCCATACCAGCCCGAAATATCGCAGAATGCATGTTCTGCTTACCGGCGGAAATGGTTTTTTAGCCGCTCATATTCTCAATCATCTCCTTGAACGCAGGTAAACTCCTTTGTCCGATCATGTCTCACGAGGTCGTGCTGATAGCTGTGGGTTTAGCCACACCGTAGTTACAACCGTCCGAAGCCAGGAAAGAGTCGATCGCATCAAAGCTCTTCATCCAACCCTCCCAAAAGACAAGCTCGATTTTTTCATTGTGTCTGATATTGCAAAACACGGTTCTTTCGACTCAGTTTTCCAAGGCGACCATGTCTTCGATGCAGTAATTCACGCAGCTAGTCCCAACGTGCGAAGCTGTAATGACGTCCAAAAAGAACTATTGGACCCATCCATTATCGGAACTACTGGCCTGCTCTCCTCCATAGCTCGCTTCGCACCTTCCGTCAAGCGCGTAGTTTATGTTTCGTCCATGGCTGCTTTGGTCGATGGTTCAAAGGGCAATTGGCCGGGGCATACGTACACAGTCGCTGATTGGAATCCAATCACACTTCAAGAGGCACTCGATAACTCGAGTTGGATTCCTGGATACCGTGCCAGCAAAACGTTTGCTGAACGTGCTGCTTGGGAGTTTATGGATCGAGAAAAGCCTCGGTTCACGTTGACTACCCTCACCCCTCCTGGTATCTTTGGGCCAATGGTCCGATATCCAGGTTATCCACCAGAGCCACTAAATGCTTCTAATGAGATATTTAGTAAGCTTCTTGATGGTAAGATCTTCCCTACCGGGCTTTACACGTGGATCAACGTTACGGACGCTGCTCTTGCACATGTAAAGGCAATAGAAGAGGAAAACTTTACTAGCGAACGCATCTTCCTCACATCTTCAGAGCAGCTTTGCATCAAGGATGTAATAAAAATCATCCATGAAGAGTTTCCAGAACTCCGCGAAAGGCTGCCGGCGAAAGACACATGGCATATCGCTGGATACCCCGAGGGCGGCGTGTACAAGGTAGATGCGGCGAGGGCGAAGGCTCTCATTGGAAGAGAGTTTCTTCCCTTGAAAGGTACCGTCATCGAAACCGTAAAGACTTACAAGGATTATCTTGAATCCTGAAGACGTTACCGCTTTCATGTAGAAAATAAGCGCGACAATCTATGTTGAAAAGCCCATCATTTGACCCGATTGGACAGCTGGTGACGAGATCAGCGGGGACTACCGAGACGGTGCATCTTGGAAGTCCGATAAGTGGTTAGATTACTCCGGGCCAATGGCTTGGCCTGCTGATGTAGACTAAATTGGTAAGTCTTGCGCCAGTCGCGACTACCGCCCCCTTCGGGCCGACTATTGAATGTGTACCATTTTGCGACACTGTGATCGGAGAGTACATATGTGTAGATGCATTCCATCTTCTGACCGTTCTCCACCCTGCTTCATTCCTGCCTTCAGATTCCCTCGCCAGCATTCAGTTCTTAAATTAATTGACTTCTCCTGCTTAACCTTGCATCAAACTGAGTCTCGCGACGAAACAAGCCGAAATAGTCAGCGAATCCAACGCATTTCTCGTACTACACAGCTTGTTGTGTTGTACGATCCTACGATCTTGTTTTCAACACATACAGTCTTACCAGAAACATCTTTCATTAGTGATCGCTAGACTTTCGGACTTCAAAAATGGCACCTACCAACAGGGCCGCTTGGCTTGCGGGCAAGCAGGTGTTTCCGTTGCATGTTGGCGAAGCACCCTACACACCACCCGGGCCGAATGAGGTAGTCGTCAAATCAGCAGCCATCGCTATCAACCCTGTCGAGGCTATGAAGCAAGCTATGGGAGACAACATGATGCCCTGGATAAAATATCCCTTTATTCTCGGCCACGACGTAGCAGGCGAGGTAGTCGAGGTTGGATCCAAAGTCACACGCTTCCACCCTGGCGACCGCGTACTCGGTGACGCCGTAAGCATCGACCAACGAAGCAACCGTTCCTGCGAAGGCGCATTTCAAGAATACGTCGTGCTACGCGAAAACCTCGTTTCCCCGATACCGGATAGCCTTGATTATGAACACGCATGTGTGCTCCCACTCGCCATCTCGACGGCTGCATGCGCACTGTACATGAAAACTTACCTGGCACTGGACCTGCCTTCACTTAAGCCTGAAAAGAAGGGAAAAACCGTCTTGATATGGGGCGGTTCAACAAGTGTTGGCGCCAACGCTATCCAGCTTGCTACTGCTTCTGGATACGAAGTCATTACCACTGCATCGCCCAAGAACTTCAACTTCGTCAAGAGCCTGGGCGCCACCCACGTTTTCGACTACCACAGTGCGACGGCGGTTCAGGATATCATTGGCTTACTCAAGGGATCAGAATTAGCCGGTAGCGTTGCTATCGGCGATGGATCCATGGAAGCTTGCATCAAGATTGTGGCTGCTTCATCCGGAGTCAAGTTCATCGCACAAGCATCTCTTCCCATGCCCAGTCAGATCCCTCCCACAGGCATGAACATGGTATCCTTCATCGCGCGTTTCCTCTGGTTCAAGGTTTCGACCATGGTAAACTGCAAAGTCAAAGGCATCGGCTACAAATTCATCTGGGGAGATGATGTCATGGAGAACGAGGTAGGAAGTGCCATATACGAGCATTTCCTACCTGGCGCATTGGCGGCGGGCAAATATAAGTGTGCTCCTGAACCCGTAGTTGTCGGTAAGGGATTGGATCAGATTCAGGAAGCGTTGGAGCGCATCAAGAAGGGTGTTTCGGCCCAGAAGTTGATTGTAGTGCTTTAGGAGGACGTATTTTATACTGCTTTCATGTATTGCGGCTGGCGTTTCTGCTAGTCATGTGAATCAATGTCTTCCATTCTTCCAATTCAGAATCAAGTATTCATGAAACATCCAGATAGAGATACGGATAGGTATGAGTGCCATCGATTAATGATTAAAAAAGCATGATGTCAGATAATTCTGAAGATATTCAGATGTAAGGTACCAACATGGAGCTTGTTGGCGCATCAATGTGGTTGTGATAGTATATTGAACTAGGGAACCGTTCGGTAAGAATTTTGACAAACTAGCGATTGTTGACTTCACCTAGCAAGTCTCGAGTGCTCGACTGGCCCCATAGCTATGCCAATAAAGTCGTTCAACCTGGACAGTTGCTTCATGTACCATATGCAATCTTGTGTCATGTCATTTTTTGTATGTGAAAAGTACTTGACAGCCCATTCAAAGTCCCATGGGGTGTATGCGTGCTTGCAAAATTGTAGTGATCACGCATTGCTGACTGAGAAGGAGTATCTACCTATTGGCAGCATTAGCTTGGGTACAACCCAAGTGAAACACTTTGCCCACCCGGGGCTTGGCACCATACATCACTCCGTCGCAAGTAGAGTTGATTGTCCGCAAGAGGTCGACTGGACATGTATGCGTGAAATGATTCCGGATGGCCATCAAAGATGGTTCGAGTCTGCACACGTCCCAGTATCCACATCAGAATTTGCGCTGCAGATCGCAGATTATATCCAACATGCTCCGTTGAGTAAAACGAAGGAACCTCCGAGTAACTCCGGCCGATTTGAGAAACTCCGTGTCCACCGCTCCACCGATCGGATATACCATATATATATTTACCGAGCAAGCAAATGTAAGACGATATCCAACCCACGCTTACATCTTATATTCCCGATTACCAACCAAAGCATATCTCGACTCACTTTATCTCTGCCCACCATGTCCAACACTAGCACTCACGGATACGGATACGACTTTCCCGAGACTCCCCCAAACCCCACCACTGGCAGAATTGCCGTGGCACCTATCCACCATGAGCCTCCGCCACCAGCCACGGTGCAGCAACTCTCGCGTTTCGGCCCCCGCTGGAACATCAGGGATGTGTGCCAGCAAATTGCCCAATACACGCTAGAGATGGGTATCGTCGAGGGCACCACGGATGAGTGGCAGCGGACTCAAGACCCCGAGGCCGATTTCACTTTCCACTGCGCCCTTGACATCATGGCTGCATCTCTTTTCCGCGCAAAGCAGCTCGTCCTCCGCCATCGCCGCGGTTTCAGCGAGGCCGAGTCGGTCCTCATCGGAAAGGAAATCAAGAATGTCGACTGGGGCATGACGCACTTGCTCTACAGCTTCGTCGCCATCCGGCACTTGGAGACCCCCACCATGGCCTGGAACGTCGGCACCGGCATTGAGAGACACTTCTTCCTCTTCAAGACCTTCCAGGCTGCTCTCGAGGGCAAGCTTGTCGGCGAAGGCAAGGAGGAGGCCGACAAGTACTTTGCCAAGACGAACAAGTACTTCGAGGAGGTCATCATCCTGTTCAAGGGACCGCCAGGCAGCAAGAGGCCCGAGGAAGATCCTACTCTCGGAAACTTTGCTGAGATCAGCGAGCCTCTTCCTGCTGGCTCTGCTGCGGCCCAGCCTGTAGAGCCCGAGAAGGTTGCCAGCTAGACATGGTTCAAACAAGTAGTGTATCAATGTTCATATTCTGTTTAGTCAACTATCCTTAGTCTATCTACACATTCTTGTGCAATGACGTTTACTGGGCTCAGGGCTTGTAGCACAGTTTGTAGCGTTAGGCGCATTTCGAAGGTGGGATCAAGGTGATGGTTGGAAATGAGGAAGTCTCCACAAAAGTGGAGAAGGACTGGAGTAAATGGGTGGATCTTGAATTATAGTTAGCAATGAGATTGGATGTTTTTTAAAAAGAAACAAAAACTTTGGAGTCATGTTTACCTTGAAGTAGCTGAGTTCGACCAAAGCCTTGGACATCATGATCATTTGGTGCGCGGCGGCCATCGCTTTCTTTTCGCATTCAGCAACGACATCGTGGCCGTCATTTGTGCCCCACGGGGCTATCTGACTAGATTTGAATAACATGAGGCTTGATGCCTGGGCGGCAAGCACTGTGAAATACACCATTGGATCTTGGAAGATCAAGGCGTATGGGTCGTCGAGAGCCATGCCTTGAATGGCTTGTTCTAGTCTTGCATCCAGTTGTTGTTGCCTATCCCAGAACCCAAGCGAGATCAAGCCTTGCGCATGCTCGACAACGCCTTGCTGCTGATGCGACAACAACTGTCCACATATTGCGACAAGTTGAATCGAATCTGTGAATGTCGATGGTATTTTGGATTCGGATACCAGTAGTGGGCTGGGTAGGAAATCCATGATGGTGGGCTCGTCGGACTGGAATTCCTTTTCGGGGCAGGGCAGCCGGGTGAGAATCTTTGATTCGGGTTAGCACAAGGGTTCGCTTGGGTGAGCACGGGAGATCGACTTACGGTATGCTGATCAAACGTAACCGGTAGCCGGTCCAATAGGCTAATGATTCGATCAATCGTATAGGCCATCCAAAAGGTTCTCCTTCGCTCTTCGATTTCGACAAAAGTGAGATTTTGGAGTAATAACGATGCGACACCATCGCGTCCATCGATGTTGTGGAGTTTCATGAGCATAGCGAAGCGGAAGCACTTGCCTGCACTCATCCATGCTTTTCTGTAACTCACGCGCATGAATTCATAGATGGTAAGCAAAGCCCGAGCTTGCACTTGCTCTAATCTCATGCACTCGGCGTTGAGATATCGCTGCTCCAGGTTCTCAACCATACGATGTGTGTGTGCGTACAGGTCATCTTGGATGTGTTGGAACTGACTCGAAGTGGAGACTGCGAGGGTCCACATGGCATGCTGCAGACAGTAAAAGGCCTCATCCTCTTGCTCATAATGCGATCTTCGGGCTCGGACAAAGTAGTGTCGCTTGTTGAGAATGGGGAAAAAACTGTGAACGCGGTCGAAATAGAGATGGCTTCTGCAATGTGCATTGTGATTAGCGAAAGCTGGGGTCTGGTATGGGGAAGCGATCAAAACGTACAGGTCTGAGCGCATGGGCTCGGAGATGAAGTCGACTGGGGACAGTCTTGTGATTGGAAGCGCCATGGCCGAGTTCAGCTGGGAAAAGACGGAATCGACTTCAAAATTGTGTGCCAAGTCACTGCTCGAGGCTTCTTTCTCGAACAAGTCGCGAGCATCTTGGGGGATAAGGTCTGAAAATGCTTGTTGGTCTGGGGTAGCGAAAGTGTCCAGGTCGTCGGGCAGACGAGTGAAATCGTCGTCGGTGGTATCCTCGGACGTTCTGTCACTACTCAAGCGACGTTCAAGGGCAACTATTGAAAGCATGTATTAGCGTGATGACGTAAGTGGACGTGTGACACAGAAATTACCTATTCGAGACTGGAGGGCGCGAAGGTGTCCTCTTTTGGGACCACGAGGCTGGCGCGTTGTAGTAGTTACACATGTTGTGGCAGAATCGCGACAGACGCCGCATTGTGGCTGGACTCTATCGCATCGAAGCTTTCGTCTGCGACACTCATCGCAGGCCAGGCCAGGCAGTTGACGTGACCGTTGGGTGGTAGTAGGTGTTGAAGCCATGGTCGAGGGGAATCCTTTGGTGTTCCCTTGTCGCTTATCAAGATACAAATGCAGAGAGAATGTACCACTTGGTTGCTTGGATTGCGTGGTGTGTGTTGTATAAGTATATGGAGGGGTATGTAGATAGGCAACGCAGGCAGTTACTTGACTAGATGGGCAAAAGGATCATGAAATACAAGCTCATGTTTAAGCTTTCATCGACTAGTGGGATGTGAATCCATGGGAGCATTCAACAATCTAATGCAGGTTGGACGTCAAGGAGGCCAAGATGGCTCCTATAGTGTGTCCAAGACGTTTAGCTAATAGCTAAGAAACCAGGGAGGATGGCAGGATAGGACGGCAGTTAGGCACAGACAACAAGATACGTGTGTTTGCGACGTTTGCGATGGGTCTCGGTCCTGTTCTTTGCTAATGTACAAGGTTATCATCCGGCCTCTTTGCTCCGCTAGTCGCCGTTTGTGTACACTTTTAGAAGAGATTGCGAGACGCGGCCAAAATAGAGCCGTAGACTAGAACGGCCAACGCAAGTGGAGCACTAGCGATCCTAGGTACGGATGGCGCTTGGCAGAAATGGTAGCGAGCTGGCTTTGGGGGCAGCTACTTGAAGGAACGCATGCAGAGGGGTACATGTGCATATGGACATGGTGGCCATTGGACGCAATGTGATGAAAAGGACATAGCATGACTGGCTTCGGTGTTTCCGAAATAGCTTGAGAGAGTATAGTAGAGAGGGATATGCTACTGATGGCGGCTGTCCATTGGTCGTGGGCCACGGCTGGCTGTAGGCTGGCCTGGGGTTCCCTGCAGGAGCAGCAGCTAGCTGGTGTAGGGACATGCTTATGTACTGGCCCCTGTACCGCTGTACGTGTTTCATGAATCAAGACAAAATAGAGAGAGCGAGCGAGAAAGAAGGGCTAGCTATGCGATGGATGGGTCCGACGTCTGGAACACTCGGCAACGAGGGCCAGGGAATGCGTGGATAGTATCGAGGGGTCTGATGCTAATGCGCCGCGCGGCCCCGTGATTGGCGGCAATGGGCATACGTACGTACGGGGCATGCGATGGAGAGACGGAGGGTGAGGCAAGGCGGCGTTGCACTGTGTACAGTCAGCAGGTCATAAGTGGATGACATGGCAATCGCCGTTGGAGAGGTGGGGAGGTGGAGAGGTACGTGGTACATGGTCGTAGTATGTAAGAAGGTAGCACCACCATTGTACATGGAACCCGCGAGCGAGACAGGACAGGAGTCGGAGCTCAGTCTCCACCCTCCGGCCGGACTATCCCATCGGCCCGCGGCAGAACATGAAGCGGCTACCCACTGGTGCATTTTCTAATACAGGGCGATCGACGTTGTGCTAGGCCATATGGAAACTTGACGTGGGCGCTGCCAGGCTCTTGGAGTCGCATTCCACACCCTTGGCATGGGGTGACTTGCACAACCACGTGGATAAGCTAGAGACATTCACTGCTTGGCTGCCCTGCTCCAAGCTTCGGTCCCGGACCCGCCGAAAACCCCGTCCCCAGCCGAGCGACCTGTTCGCTCCGTATTCCATCTCCCCAGCGGCTGACGCCCTGCTCGTCTCGATCAATTGCGCCAATTATACCGATAGCCCACCCTCCAGGGCTGAGGTACGTCATACCTGGCTCCTGCAGGGAAACCTAGTCACAACTGCTGGTGTTTTTTTTTTGCCCACCCGACGAAACCTCAAAGTCCGAGCGGTTGTCAGGCACTCCAGCTGAACCAGAACTACCGTCCTACTGAGTACTAGTTTCAGATTGGTAGGGGTTTCCCCCACAGACCCGCCCAGCACCTCGACCTGCTCATGATGCGACACGGTACATATCATTTCAGCTGCCTGCACAATCTGCCCACCACCAAGCCTCTCCCTGATAAGGGTCCCAAGCCATCAACCGCGGGCTGGCCAACGGCTGGCCGCGGCTCGGCCCTGGACCTGATAGCATCATCTACACTCATAATCGTGTAGCTGCCATCTTGCCAAGTCCATTGGCAGGTATACTACACATTGGGTCATTCCACAAACCGTACCATTATACAAACCGGACAATTGGTCCGGCCCACAATTCCACGCCCGGGATCGACTTATCCCAAATCGAGCGTCTATATCTGCGCCGTTAAGCACGTCATCTTAGCCAATCACGTTCCCCGTGTCCCCACCATGCCTTCTGAAATGAAGGGTCCAAATCGGGCGCCCTCTACTTACACTACTTACATACCGGCCCGAGTTCTCCAACCTTGTCATGGCATTTCTTGGGCCTTGGCGGACCCTCATTTTGATCGTCCAAACTTGGTCTCGATGGGCACTACACGTCGCAATCTTATAGTAGCTTATGCACAGTCGATTAACCACTTGGTATTCGCGATCCCTACTCGAAACGGGGTTTTTCTCGATTATCAAACTACCACATTCCCTGCCATTACATGACTTCTCTTCTGATCATCACCTGTCTTGTCTATCCTAAGAGTTAACATCTCACCCTTTTCTAGATAAAACTAATTGTTCTTCGTATTTAGTAGTCCCTATCTTACGATTCTGCTTCTCGATCGAGATTTGGGTGAAATCGCATTCAAAAATGTGCTTGGACCAAATGAAATAGTGGAACTCGCAGGTCGTATTATTCAGCCTTTACTACAAGTGGACTACTTAGAGCGCAACTTGCCGCTCTATGCATGTGCATTTCTTAATCTACATGGCCTAAGCTAGTCTTTGCTCGTGGCAGGTTGACCCTAAATGGGATATACCGTATTCAACCTTGAAATATCCATCTGTTAGATTGATTATTTAATCTCAAGGTTCCATTCCATCCGGAAACAGAACTGCTTAGGAAGATCGAGGCCGATAGAGCCTAGACCTTGGATTAGTAACGCTCTTTCTACCTTGCTTATTTGCGGGTTTTAGTGATTAAAACAGTACTATCTACAAATGATCGACCCACTGTTTGAAAAGTCTGCACATGTAATCAAAAGACTGCACAGGCAGAATATAACTCGTCCAAAGACAAGCTTTAATCTGTAAGATTACGTATGTGCATAATACCGTTATGTCTTTCATAAGACGACAGGGAGAATCGAACTCCTGGTCCTTGCACATTTTTGCCGGGTAACGCCGGGACAGGGAAACCCAAGTAGACACAAGACGTTTTACAGCACATACCGGTACATCGGATGAGACTGAGCACGACATACACCAAAATCTTACTCTCCCAACGCGCTCTATCAGCACAAATCACAGTTCTCGGGGAGCATCGGGGAACATCGGATTATCAACATAACACGTATCGTTTTATAGTACATTAATTACAAACGGAATCTACGCCAGGAACCCCCGTACTTTCCAACTGCCAATATATCGTCGTACAATTTCGTCATCAACACTGCCAACACCCCTCATGGCCGCCGAGTCCTTCTGACTCCTCTCAGTACCTAGTAATACACCTCCACAGCTCATTCTAGTAAAGTCGGCTTCTAGGAAATCCACCAGGCGCTTCGCCGGATTTAGATCCGCCTGGCCCGGAGTAGCCTCGTGGGGGAATGCGCGAACACGCTTGATCCACTCCTTGAACGAGACAATGTTCTTTTCTGGGATGCCCAGCTCCGAAGCAAGGAGGGGTAGCATCTTACTCCAAGGCTGACGGACGGGATTATCGATGTGATAAACGCCCCCGGCGGTAGATTTGCCGAGAGCAAGGTCCGCACACACTGCCGCTACCGCGTCGACGGGTGTCCAGCTCACTGGGCCCTCGAACTTTGGTAGTGCTCTCAGTGTCTGCGAACTCTTGATGAGGAAAGGTAGGTGTTCATTCTCGTTCCAGTAGCCTGAGGCGGAACACCCGGCGACCTGGCCGAGTCGCACTGCCATGACACTGAAGCGAGAACTGTGCTTGTGCAGCGTTTCATCGAGCATGCGCTCGCATACGAATTTCGCATCTCCGTAACCGTTGGGTAGAACGTGCTCGATGGTAACGCGCTGCTCAGGGATGTGCGGAGTCCCCTCGTGTATGGGGTAATGTCCCACAGTCGCAATCGAAGATATGAATTGAAAGACAACTTTGGAATCAGAAGACGAATGGGCAGAAATCAGTGCAGCAAAGTCGATTAGACTGCGAAGAACGCGGAATTGCGGGAGAAAAGCAGAGAAGGGCTGTTTGGCGTTCATGGGCCAAGCATTGTGGACAATATGTGTGACCGACTTGACAAGTTGGTCATAGGTGGATTGTGGCAAGCTGAAGAACGGCTTCGTCATGTCCACCTCGTAAACGGAAATCTTGTCCGATGCTGAAGGAGAAAGAGTGAGATCTCGTGATTTGAGAGCAGCGAGCTGGCGCCCAAGGGGATCCAAGCCCGAGGATTTGTTGCGTCGATTGAAGGCTATTACCGAGGATACAGTTGGAAGGTTGGCATAGTGGGCGAGCATGTGGGATCCAAGGCTACCAGTGGCGCCGGTGATGAGAACACACTGCCCAGTTCGACTAGTATCGACAGTACTTGGCTCTACCTGCGCAGGTAGTGCGAATCCCGTGGTCATCGACTCGATGAGTTTGTCGGTTGCCGCCCTCCGTTCATCGTGGCGAAAATCCTACTAGTTCAGTTAGACGGTCAATCAATAGAGATCGGGATCGTACACACCTCTTGCTGAACAGGCTTTGACGGGACAGTCAAACGCTCGAGTTGCTTGCCACTTGCCGTGGCGATGATGACTCGCTCGCACCTGACCTCTTCAACGTTGCCATCGCTCCAGTCAACGTGTCCGTAACCGACACTGTGGAGGACCTTCTCCCATGTCTGAGGAGGGGCGACAGCATGCTGCCTGCCATCCTCGAAGAGCCACCAGCCCTCGAATACACCAAAGACAATGTCACACCAGTACATGGGCTCGGTCATCTCCAGCAGCATCAACACACCGTCTGGTCGGAGCATCTTACGGATGTTGCCTGTAGACACTGGAAGACTGCGTGTGGCGTGAACTGCGTTGCTGGCGATGACGACGTGCTGACTTTGCAACAGATCGGCCGCAGGCTCCTTCTCAATGTCGTGAACCCTGAACTTCATGAAAGGGTACTGCTTGTACTTTTTCCTCGCCGCAGCGACGAAGCTAGGTGCCAGATCGGTAAATGTATACTCAATGTTGACGCCCAGGGTGGCAAGTAGGGGCACCAAGCTGTTTGTTGTGGCACCAGTACCAGCTCCCATCTCAAGGATCTTGAGAGGACCATGTTCAGGGCGGCGAGAAGGCGATGTCGCAAGACGACGAAGGAAGTCGCCCATCTGAGCATAGTAGAGCTTGTTCAGAGGGAAGTCAGCATAAACAGCTCCCACTAGCTCACGACCGCGCTCGGTACCGAAGATGAGCTTGATGCCATCTTCTTTGCCTGTGAGAATTCCTGCGAGATGCGAGCCTGTCCAGTATGCGAGCTCATTGCAGCATGCATGCTCAGGGTACTTGTCGAGCAGCTCGCGAAGAAGGTCACTGCTTGCTCTTGTGGGGACTGGCACGTTAGTGCGAATGATCTTGTCGTTGTCGAGGTCCACAAGGCGAGCGTTTTCAAGAACCGTGTAGAGGTATTGCGCGAACTTCTTCTGATCGCTGGCGTGCGGGATGAACGGCAGTTCCTCACCAGCCTTGGCTATGCTGAGATCGCAGTCTAGGTTGGAGAATGCCTCAACAACCAAGGCTACGCAAAGCTGGTCCTGCTGGGGTGCGATGGTTTGGAGATAGCCAGGGGCACCAAACTTCTCCATGAGCTGGTCAGTCTCCATCTTCGCCTCACTGAAGGCCTTGATAGCTGCGGACTGAGGCATTTCAAAGTCAAATGGGAAACCAGTGCCATCTTCAATGACGGACAACGGCGTAATAGAGCCTTCAGTGCCTTCTTGTTCGTCCGCCGAGGAAGATGATGATGAAGACGAATCACCACTGCTAGATGATATGCCCAGCGAAGACTCAAGGCAATGAAGCAGTTCTGGGAAGTTGGTGACGTGAACAAGTTCGTCCTGTGGCAGGGTGCACTTGAACTCGCCCTCAATTTCCCTCGCCATTTCCATGCCCATGAGCGAATCAACACCAATATCGGCAAGATCAACATTACTCTTGATCTCATCGACCTCGAGGCCAGAGATGTCGGCCAAGATTGCCTTGAGTCTCTGGACAATATCATTGGGGGCGCTCTTTGTGGCTTGAGCGGGGGGCTGAGGAATCTCAATCTTGACGGCCGTGGGCGTAGGAGGCGTAGGAATGTCAGCTGATGTCATGAGGACTGGAGCAACGCTCTTGAGGGCAGGTGACTGCACCGCTCCGGCTTCTTCGCGTGTCAATCGAGAAAGTAATCGGCCCATTGATACTCGCGAGACCTTGGCGTACTGAATACCCAGGATGGCCTCAGTCAAGCTTCCTGTTGCAGCATCAAAGATGAAGACATCTGACAGGATCGAAAGCCCGTCTGCAGAGCGCGAGTGCTGTCCGAAAACGTGCCACTTCTCAATCGATCGGGTTTGGGCCTCCGTCATTGCAGGTGCGCGAACCCACTGCTCGATGCCATTGGCGATCCACATATCCTTGTCATTCTCCTCAGCCATGCAGTTAACCCAGATGCCAGCTACCTGACAGAAAGCATCGGAGAGGAAAGAATCGAGCCAGCTTTCACCCGAATGCTTCTTGACAACGCGACCAGCAGATTCGTTACCCAATCCGACGAGCTTTTGCAGGCCAAAATACAAGGGCGAGTAGTTGACAATAGGGGAGAAGACGCGATAGATGGTCCTCTGACCTTGGAGAACTTCATCGGGGTTCTCAGAGTGCAGGATTTGCATGCATCGGCGATGACTGACAAGACGCTCATACCGGCAGAACTCGGATTGGTAATGAATGTCGCTTCCGCTGCGGAACTGGACTTCACCAGAAACGTGGGTCGTAGGCATGCCACCGGACGGGCCAGTAGAAGTCCACTTCCAGCTCCAGGTCGTGCGGCTAGCATCCAAAGCTTCAACATCGAGCCATACGGAGCGCGATTTGTCAACGCACACAGGAACGAGGTTGGTCATGCTGCGAATTTGCGGCTGGATGCCATCAGCTGATAGATGCTTGGAGAGACTCTTGACTGCTTCGATGACAATGTCTATCTGCACGGTGGCAGGGCAGATCGGTGCCACGCCAGCAATAGTATGACCTGCGACGATTTCCTCGTATTGAGGAATCATAGTGTTGATACGGAATTTAGCCAAACACTGCTTCGTGTCTTGGTAACCAACGAAGCTGTATAGCTTTGTCGGCAGCTCTTCCTTTTCTTCCACTACAGCAACTGCAAGCTTCGGCGGTGCCTTGAGCTCGAGCCAGTGTTTCTTCTTTTTAAATTGGTATGGTGGCAAAAGAAGGGGGGCATAGTGTTCTGTCTGTGCTCTTGAGTGACCCCAGTAAGTAACAGGGAGGCCGGCTTTCCAGAGTGCAAGGGTGGCATCTGTCAGTCGTTGAACTCCCTGCGTACCGGACAGATTCACTGCCTGGAAGTGATGAGCCGGGGGCATATCAAGCGCCTTGCTTGCCATGGATGTAATTGTAGCGTTTGAGCCAGCTTCGAGCCAAATGGCGGATGGGTACTTCTTTGCGAGGCGATGCGTGGCATTTGAGAAGTACACAGGGTTCCGCAGGTGATCAGCGATAAAGTCTGCATCGAATTCTGAAGATGTCTTTGAAGTATCGATGGACCTTTCAACGGGAATGATGGCAGGGTTGAAGGTCAGCTCGGTGCCGATTTGCTGGAGCTGGGGTCGAAGTGGCGCAACCAAAGCCGAGTGGAACGCGTTGGAAACGCTCAATCTCTTGAATCGCAGCTTCGCGTGTTTCTCTGAGATTGCTGCAACGACAGCATCGATGCTGCTTACAGATCCGGCGATGGTGTGTGATCTTGGAGCGTTGTAACAAGCAATTGATGCGTCGAGGCTCGGGTCGACATCTTCCAATACCTTCAATACCTCCTCCTCGGTTCCTTCTACAACAACCATGGAACCCTTCTCGGGACCCCAGCTGTCTCTGATAAGGGTAGCGCGACCAATGATTAGCTTCAGTGCGTCCTTGAGGCTGAGAACACCAGATGCGCACAGAGCGGTGAGCTCACCAAAGCTGTGTCCGATCACAGCAACAGGCTTCACACCACACTCAATCCAGCACTGAGCAGTGCTGTACTGCAAAGCGAACAAGGCAGTCTGGAGAAGAACAATGTCCTCGATGGGCGTGGCTTGGAAGACAGCGGGGTAGATGCTCTCAATACCAAGTGAGATAGCGATGGCATTGCAGCGATCCATGTGCTGGCGCAGAAGAACATTGCTTTCATAGACTGCACGATCGAGGTTGATAGTGGTGGACAGCTGGCCGCCAAAGCACAGAATGACGGGCCGAGATGGCGGAACATCGATCGAAGAAGTAGCTGCGTTTTCTAGCTCATTGAGCTTGCCAACAAGATCTGGAACTGATCGCGCACTCAAGATTCGAGCTCGAGGAAGAGTTCGGTTGGATTGTCGAGAGATATTGAATGCGAGATCTGCAATGGACGTATTTGGTCTCCGCTTGAGATAATCTTGGAGCTTGGCTGTGTAGGCGCGAATACTCCTGTCGTCAAGACCGGAGAACCAGAACGGATATCGGAGGTCTGCATCGTCCTGAGCAGTTTGACCAGTCGCGGTGGTCTTCAACCTGAACTTAGGTGCCTGGGTCACAACCATTGAAGCGTTGCTTCCACTTGCACCATAGTTGTTGATGAGAGCAGCCTTGAATTCAGCATTCCAAGGCTTTGACTGCACTGTGATTTGAATGCCATCGTTCTTGGTTGCTCCGATCGATGGGTTCATGATTGTATGACTAGCCTGAGGTGGGATGGTGGCCTCGTGCAACATGCAAAGCACTTTGACAAGACTGACTGCTCCAGAGCTACCCTCGGTGTGGCCGACCAGACCCTTTACTGAGCCCAGCTGCAGAGGGACAGGTCTCTTGATCCCGTTGTCCTTCTCTTGGCCAAAGATGCGACGGATCGCGGCGTATTCTGCTGGGTCACCAACTGGAGTACCAGTGCCATGTGCTTCAACGACCGACACATCCTGCGCATTCAAATTGGACGTCTCAAGAACAGATCTGAAAAGGGTAGACAGAGAGGGAGCATTGGGGACTACGATAGGCGTGTCGTTGCTGTTTTGTGCCACGGCAGTACCAGAGATCACACCAATGATCGCGTCTCCGTCCTTCTGAGCCTGAGAAAGAGACTTGAGGAAGACAGCAGACACAGCTTCACCACGGCAGTAACCATCGGCGTTTGCGTCGAATGGTTTGCAGGGACCAGTTGGGCTGAGGAAAGATGCACCAGCAAGATTTTGGTAGACGCCTGGCTCACTGATGGTGTTTGTGCCACCAGCTAGTGCAGCAGTGACCTCTCCAGACAAGATAGCACGGCATGCTGTGTGAATGGCGACTGCAGACGCAGAACAAGCAGTGTCAAGAGTAAGCGATGGTCCGAGCCATCCGAAATAATGCGAAAGCTTTCCAGCCACAAACGAACGAAGGGTGCCGGTTGCTGTGAAGGCATTGGGTGCGTGATGCGAAGTGTTCGCCACGTAGTCGTTGCCACACATACCAATGTAACAGCCAATGTTCTTAGGGTCAGGACCATTCGCATCGGCATTAGCCTGCTGCTTGTTGTCATTGAAGTACCCTGACATCTCAACGGCTTGATAAGCACACTGTAGCAACAACCTCTGCTGAGGGTCCATGCCGGTACTTTCTCTTGGTGTCTTCTTGAAGAACTTGTGGTCAAAGTCTTCTACTCCATCGATGAAGTTACCATACCACTTCCTCTTGGGATCATTCTCGCGGAAAGTCGTCTCGAAGGTGAATTTATCGTCCGTTACGAGTTGGTGTTGTGATTTTCCAGATGCGAGGAGATCCCAGAATTCAGTGGCAGAGGAAGCACCAGCGACGTTTATGGCCACGCCAATAACAGCAACGTCATTCGGATTCACTCTTAGTGCTGGCGTAGTTGGGTCATCGAAATATGTGACACGTCCAGAGAGCCCGCTAAGTAGACTTGCTGGCATACAACGTTCACCGAAAGCGACAAAGGAGGTGGAGCTGGAGAGGTATGACGATTTGAGTTCGGAAACAATCTTGTACCATTCGCACCGGTGTAATAGAATGGACTGAAGCGCAGTTTTGTGGATGCTTGTCTGGTCTTTGAGCGTAGCATCGTTGCTGTCAATCCTTGTTGGGATACTCAGCGCAGATGTACTACTAGGAAACGAAAACTTGGGGTTCTTGTCGCAAAACTCGATGATAGAGTCGAACACACCGTTGTGGTCGGGTGTGCTGTGGAAACGACCTGAAAGTCCAAGTTCTGTAACGGCAAAACCGGCATCTTGCAAGGCGCGTTGGAGTGGCTCGAAGATCGACACGTTCGAGGTGAGTGATACACGTGTTGTGTCATATGCTACAGCGATATAGGCCTTCAAAGAGTAGTATGTTAGTATAGGGACGTTGATCGAATCGAGGCAAAGGGGATGATGAGGTTACGTTACAAAAGGAGAATAGAAGACTTACATCTGGAAACTTCGCAAGAATATCCTCCAACTCCTTGCGGTTGTCTCTCGAATCGACACGTTTCCATGCAACGGAAAATGTGTTCGAAGGACCCCTGGGATCTTGCAGCTGCTGTTGGTCGACAACACATCCAGCAAGCATCGCCAAACGTACGGCAACTCCAGCGTTTTGCGCAAACTCTGTGGTCGTACATTGAGGGGAGAGGGAGACAGCAAAAGCAGACAGCAATCCAATGCAAAATCCTACCGTCTCCTCAACGATAGGCTGCTCTTGGATAGCATCCTGGCTATCAAGGAACGCCCCGTACTGCACCAGTTGTGCAATCACAACAAGGGGTGCGAGAATCGAATTGGGCAGCTGCTCTCCTCCTAGAGCCAATTGTCCGGTCTTTAACCACGCTGCTAAGTCAACGATTTGTGCTTCGCTAACCTTGTTGTGTAACTCGGGGCAATTGGCCACTAAGGATTCATAATCCGAAGGGAGTGAGGCGAGTACTTGGTCGACCCACGCATATCGTGAAGAAGAGAGAATGGTGCCTCGAAGTGTGGTGAGGTTTGATTGCGACAGGGACGGTGAAAGAGGTCCAAAAAGAGCAACCACCGGGTTACTTGTGCCGAGCTTCTCGGATGACATGTTTGGTATAAGGATGTTTGAGTCGACAGACAACAGGACGGGGATATGAAGAAACTGTTGTTTGTCCGGGATGTAGTGGATAGATAAATAATAGTAGAAGTACAGATATAGCCAAGCGGACAAGAAAATGGGACGAGGGTATGATTCAGAAAGGCACCGTCGGAGGCATGAGGCTCTTCGAACTGTCGTCTTGACGCGGTGCAGAGATTTTGTAGTGCTACAAGATGTCCAATTTCCAAGTATTCACTATAGCATGTATATACATCTTTTGACCCGAACACCCAAGCCACCATGATTCCTAACCTCGATACAAATGCCGGCTCGATTTAGATGGAACCCGCTTGAGAGCGCGAATTGTGTCTCCGATACGGACTATCTTGGCTCTGTGAACCCTCGGAGTAACTGTTCGGACTCTCACAATCACACCAGCGCCCCACTCTCCACTGGTGAACTAGCCGTAAAATGCAAAAACCAAGATCCGATATATGCCCGGTGATATGCCGATTACATTGGCGCCATGGCTGCGGAGCCTCGCAGGTCCGACTAGGCGGTCCTGGTGGATACGAAATGGTACTCGGGTTGTTACCAGGGTAGTTACTACAACACCGTTGATCTATAATACTTGTATTAGAACCCGTCTGTTTTACAGGAAATAATTCTTATATTCATAAGTCCCTCGCGGTCTAAGGTACTTGATTGTATTGCGCGTCTTCCTTCCTTCCACCCTTCCTCACAGCGGGCACAGATTTGACATCTTCTTTGACTACGGATCTCCACATTATATGATCCATCTCTGACATAGTCCATTTACACATAAATTCAACAAATATGTCTGCACCCAGTGTTCCCATTGCCATTATTGGCATGAGCTGCCGTTTCGCTGGTGGTGCCACCGACCCCGAGAAACTTTGGCAGCTGTGCGCCGAAGGACGAACAGGTTGGAGCGAAATCCCAGAGGACAGATTCAAAATCGACGGCCACTACCACCCTCGGCCGGACAACCTCAATACAACAAACGTAAAAGGAGCATGTTTCCTTGATGAAGACGTTGGCAACTTTGACGCCACGTTCTTCAACCTTCCCGCTGAGACAGCAGCAGTAAGTATCACTATCCATTCATTTTTACCTTGAATACTAACGAGAAAATAGTGCCTAGATCCCCAGTTCAGGCTCATGCTCGAGGGTACCTACGAGGCCTTCGAGAATGCAGGTCTTACCATGGAGGACGTGATTGGTTCCAACACATCAGTCTACGCAGGTTCCTTTTTCAAGGACTACCACGATGCTGGACTTCGCGACGTGACAACACTGCCGCGTTTCTTTCTTGTCGGTGTCGGCTCTGCGATGGCATCGAACCGTCTTTCCCACTACTTCGATCTACGAGGAGCATCCATGTCCATCGATACCGGTTGCTCAACAACGCTCACTGCGCTACACCAAGCATGCAATGACCTCCGCAACCGCGAGTCCGACATGTCTGTAGTTTCAGGCGCTAATCTCATGCTAAATCCCGACATGTTCATCACCATGTCTTCCATCGCATTGATCTCCAAGGACGGTCGGTCTTTTGCGTTTGACAGCCGTGCGAACGGTTACGGTCGTGGAGAAGGCGCAGCAACCATTGTGTTGAAGCGCCTGGATGATGCCATTCGCGATGGCGACCCAATTCAGTGTGTCATCAAAGAGACTGGTCTTAACCAGGACGGAAAGACAGAGACAATCACTACCCCGAGTCAAGCAGCACAAATAGACCTGATGCGACGTTTGTACAAGAAGGCCGGGTTAGACCCGAAAGACACGGGCTACTTCGAGGTATTTGCCGTTGTCCATCCCTGAATGCTTACCACTAACCTTGCCCAGGCCCACGGAACCGGAACACCAACCGGTGATCCCCTAGAGGTCGGCGCTATTGCTGCCGTGTTCAAAGACTCAAGACCAACCACTACCCCGCTACCTATTGGTTCGATCAAGCCCAATGTCGGCCACACTGAGTGTGCGTCCGGTCTCGCCAGTATCGTCAAGGTCGTCAAGGCCATCGAGAAGGGACTCATTCCCCCAGCGGCAAACCTGGAGACCATCAACCCCAAGTTGAAGCTTGGAGAATGGAACCTGAAGGTGAGTATCCCACTATTCTCCTGCTTACTCGCGAAAACAATACAAGATGGCGTGTTAACATGTGTTTACCTTGCAGATTCCCCGAGCTACTGAGCCCTGGAATGCATCTCTCCGCCGCGCCTCAGTCAACAACTTTGGATACGGTGGCGCAAACTCCCACGTTATTCTCGAGAACTACACCCCTGCCGAGCGTTCTTTTGGCAGCTCCTCTTCCCTCCCTTCCAAGGTCTATGTCCTCAGCGCCAAAGATGAGCACGCTGCGAAAGCAATGGTTTCCAACCTCCGGGATCATCTCGAAAATGTCACGGATAGCATCGAGTACCAGAACGATCTCTCATATACCCTCGGAGAGCGTCGTTCAGCATTCCCTTGGGTAGCAGCAACCTCTGCTTCTTCAATTTCCGAACTCATCCGACTTATCGATGCCGGAAAGATGAAGCCAAAGCGCAGGGGCGATGTTCCAAGAATTGGCTTTGTTTTCACTGGTCAGGGTGCCCAGTGGTGGGCTATGGGACGTGAGCTCATCTCTGCCTACCCCGTCTTCCGTGAGACACTTCATGAGGCCGACAAGTACCTTCGCGAGTTTGGGGCCCCATGGAGCCTGATCGAAGAGCTTTACCAGAGCGAGAAGACGACCCGAGTCAACGAAGCAGCTCTGGGTCAGCCAGTATGTGTTGCTGTGCAAATCGCATTGGTCCGCTTGTTGGAATCGTGGGGCGTGAACCCATCGGCGGTGTGCAGTCACTCCAGTGGTGAGATTGCCAGTGCCTACGCTGCAGGTGTCTTCGATCTCCGCAGCGCTATGGGCGTCGTCTATGCTCGTGGTTTCCTTGCTGCCGACGTGGCAAAGTATTCCAACCTTGGTAAGGGTGGTATGATGGCGGTTGGTCTTGGTGTCGATAACGTACAGAAGTACGTTGAGCGTGTCACTGCCGGCCATGTCCTTGTTGCATGCCAGAACAGTCCTTCAAGTGTAACCATTTCCGGAGACATTGCCGGAATCGACGAGCTGGAGACGATCCTCAAGGAGGCGGGAGTGTTTGCACGAAAGCTCCAGGTGCCTGCGGCATACCACTCCCACCACATGGAGCCCCTCGCAACGCCCTACGCAGACTGGCTGAACGCGAACATCAAGCCCCAACCAAAGATGCGCGACATCATTTACTCTTCGCCCACTATTGGTCAGCGCATGACGAACGTTGAGGAAATCGGCGCTGCGGACCACTGGGTAAGGAGTCTTACACAGCCGGTGCTCTTCGTTGAGGCTTTCACCAACATGTGCTTTGCTGGCCCAGGGGAGCCCAGCGATGTTGACATGGTCATCGAGCTCGGCGCCCATCCCGCTCTCTCTGGCCCTATTCAAGACATTACAACGCTTGATGCCTTTAACGGTTCCACAGTTGGCTATGCCAGCTGCTTGGTACGCAAGAAGAACGCTGTCGACACCATGCACACGCTGGCGTGTGATTTGACCCACAAGGGCTTCCCGCTGAAGATGGCCGCAGTCAATCTCACAACCCAAGGTCGAGTACTCACCGATCTTCCAAAGTATGCCTGGAACCATCAGCTCCGTCACTGGTACGAGCCACGCATGAACAGGGCGCATCGCATGTTGTCTGAGGGACCTCACGACTTGCTTGGTTCCCTTGTCACTGGTACCAACCGCATCAACCCTTCTTGGCGCCATGTCATTAAGCCTTCTTCTATGCCTTGGATCACCGACCACATGCTTCAGGGTACTGTCGTATATCCTGGAGCAGGTTTCATCTGCATGGCTCTTGAAGGTCTTCTACAAGCCCAACAGCAGACTGACAAGGTGATCACTGGATACCGCCTGCGTGACATTGACATGCTCGCTGCATTGGTCATTCCAGAGGGCGACAATGGCATTGAAGTTCAATTGTCACTCAAGCCATGTGGAGATAAGGCAATCTACGCCAGGGGCTGGAGAGAGTTCCAGGTCTTCTCCGTTACTCACGACGACAAGTGGAATGAGCACTGCCGAGGTCTCATCTGCATCGAGTACGATGGCAAGACTGCTCCCAAGGTCCCTGTCGCTGTTCGTGAAAAGAGGGAGTACAGGACTCGTGTCAGCCCATCAGATGTGTATGGCTCCATGCACCGCGTGGGTATCCAGCACGGCCCCATCTTCCAGAATCTCAAGGCAGTGCAAGCTCGTCCTCAGGGCTCTCTCGCAACTATTGAGACCAGAGATACAGCTTCTCTGATGCCGTACAAGTTCGAGCACGAGCACGTCATCCACCCAACCACCCTTGACACCGTCTTCCAGGCAATTTACGCAGCACTGCCTGCTGCCGGAGCTCATTTGCCCTCCGCACAAGTCCCACGTTCCATCAAGAACTTGTGGATCTCTGGAGGCATCAAGCACGGCGCTCCCAACACTTTCAGCGCCTTCTCCGAGGTGCGAGACAACGACAAGCAGGGCTTCAGGGCTGCGGTCACAGTCGTTGATGGTGCTGAGGGAGACGTTGTCATCACTATCGAGGACTTCCTCTTCCAGTCGATTGGTGATGCTCTTAACAAGCGTGAGCCATGCGAAAACGACAAGTTCCTCACTCCCAAGTGGGTTCCGGATCTAACCATGATGAAGCCAGAAGACATCAAGCAGAAGCTGTCTAGCGAGCCTGATCTCGTTGAGCTGCAGGCTTTGGCTGACACGAGGTTGGCATGCTCTTGGTTCATCAAGGATGCTCTTACGGCCATTACTCCCGAGGAGGTCAGTGGTCTTCAGGAGCACTTCAAGCGCTACCACGAATGGATGGAGTCTCAAGCTTCGGTAAACGATGTTGCTCCTGTTACACAGGAAGAGAAGGCTGCGCTGATTGCCAAGGTCGCGGCTGTCAGTGCCAACGGAGCCCTTGTTTGCAAGGTCGGACCACACTTGGCCGACATCCTGTGCGGACGCGCAGCACCGTTGGAGTTGATGCAAGAGAACCGCTTGCTACAGCGCTTCTACACCGAGTCTCTCAACCTCGACCGTAGCAGGAACCAATTGGCAGAACTTGTTCGCCTGTTTGGATTGAAGCATCCCCGTGCTAAGATCCTCGAGATTGGCGCGGGCAGCGGTAGCGCAACTTACCCTGTTCTCAAGGCCCTGGGAGTTGAAGATTCTCTCTGCGCTTCGTACGATTTCACTGATGCTTCTGATAGCCTGTTCGATGCTGCCGAGGAAAATCTTGCAGCATGGAAGAGCATCTTGTCGTTCCGCACGCTCGATATCCAGCAGGATCCTTCTGGCCAAGGCTTCGAAGCCGGATCATACGATCTTGTCATTGCCTCGCAGGCCTTGCCCAAGACTGGATCTGTCGATGAGACTATGGCAAATGTGCACAAATTGCTCAGGCCCGGCGGCAAGCTCATCGCCATTGAGCGAACCAACGACCAGCCAGACTTCCGCATGACATTCGGCCTGCTGTCTGACGCGAGCCTTGACGACGAGGAGCAGCGATTGTTGACTCCTTCTTTGACCGTCGAGGCTTGGAATGACGTACTCAAGAAGAACGGCTTCACTGGACTGGATACTGAGGTCCGTGACTGCGAAAGCAACGAGGCTTACGCCTACAGTGTCTTGATGTCTTCGACTGAGACTGAGGCGCCTTCATACCACCAAGAGGTTGTCATTGCGATCCCCACACTGAGCCCCCCTCAGGAATGGCTGAAGAGCTTGGCTGATGCCGTTGGTGCCATCACCAACTCGCAGCCCACTGTTCAACCATACGACAACCTTGACTGCGAAGGAAAGGTTGTTGTATTCCTCCCTGAGGTTTCAAGCAAGCTTCTCGTCAACCCCGGAGATGCGCAGTTCGAGGCAGTTAAGAATGCCTGCATCAAGTCCAAGGGTCTGCTCTGGGTCACCCAGGGTGGAACCGTGGAAAGCGCTGACCCATTCTCAAGCTTGGCTTCTGGTTTCCTTCGTATTCTCCGCCTCGAGTACGTCGGCAAGCTCCTCGCCACCCTCGACCTCGACTCCAAGGCAGAGGTCTGGTCCGCTTCCACCGTCTCAGCCGTCAGCAGCGTTTACGCCGGCCTCTTTGCCAATCCCGCCGAGAACAAGCCCCGAGACTTTGAGTTCGCTGACCGCGATGGCATCAACATCTTGCGCTACTTCAAGGACCATGCCCGCAATGATGTCTGGTTCCCTGACACCGATGAGGCAAACACCACTGTTCTGCAGAAGTTTGTCGACAGCCCGGTCCACCTTACCATCGAGAACCCTGGACATCTTGAAAGCCTTGTGTTCGCTCCCAGCGCCGACAAGTCAGGTCTTGAGATTGCGGTCGACGAGATTGAGGTTTCTCCTCAAGCTTTCGGTATCACGCCTCGCGACATTGGTGCTGCAACCAACACTATCCAAGACCGAACCTTGGGCTTCGAGTGTGCTGGTACAGTGACTCAAGTCGGTGCGAATGCCGCGTCTGAGGGCTACAAGGTCGGCGACCGTGTCGCAATTGTCATGGACGGTGAATCTGGCAACAGAATCCGCGTTCCTTGGACCAGCTCGGTACAACTCCCAGCTGCCATGGGCTTCGAGCTTGCTGCTGCCCTTCCCGTCGCATATGCAACGGCCTGGATCTCGCTCATGGATGTTGCCCACATCCAGAAGGGAGACAGCATTCTCATCCACGATGCCGGCTCTGCCATCGGTCAAGCTGCTGTTTCGCTCGCCAAGTACATCGGTGCAGAGATCTTTGCTACAGTCAGCGACCCCGAGCACAACAGTTTCCTCAGGCGTGTCATTGGCCTCAAGGGAGACCACATCTTCCCAAGCACCGACTCTGCCTTTGCCATAGCCATCCAAACCAGGACCAATGGCCGTGGTGTCGACGTCGTCCTCAACACGCTCGAAGGATCGCTGCTTCACAAGACTCTTGAATGTGTTGCTCCTCTTGGCCACTTCTTCGAGCTCGGAAAGAGGGATCTCGAGCAGAACAGCCGCCTGGATATGGGCGCTTTCGCTCGCGGTATCACCTTTTCCGCAATCGATGTCACCATGCTGGCTAAGCACAAGGGACGCCAGGTGCACCGCGCCTTGACTTCCACCCTTGACCTCATGAAGACAAGGAAGATTCGTGGTGTACCAATCTCGGTGCACGACATCTCCAACGCTGTCCAGGCTTTCCGCAGCGCTCAGTCGAGCGGATCGCTTGGAACGGTCGTTCTATCAGTCAAGCCAGAGAGTACTGTACCGGTATGTATACTCTATTTTCTCACGCAATCCTCGAATTCGTCTGCTAACATTCAAACAGGTTGTTCGCCAGATGCCCACTGTCAAGCTCCACGCAGACGCATCCTACGTCGTCGTCGGTGGCTTCGGAGGTATCGGCCAGAGCATCTGTGTCTGGCTCGCTGAACACGGAGCCAAGAATCTCATTGTCCTCTCTCGAAGTGCCAACGCCGCTGACAAGGCCGCTCCTCTGCTCAACGACCTGAGCAACCTCGGATGCCAAGTCAGGGCCGTAGCCTGCGACATTGCCAACGAGGAGGATGTCAAGCGCGCCGTTAAATCCATCAAGGACTTGCCTCCCGTCCGCGGTGTGATTCAGGGTGCCATGGTTCTCCGCGACTCGATTCTCGAGCAAATGTCGCTTGCCGACTACACGACTGGTCTGCGTCCCAAGGTCCAGGGTACCTGGAACCTGCACACTGCTTTCGAATCTGCTCCTCTCGACTTCTTCGTTATTCTCTCGTCCATCGCCGGTATCATTGGTATTGCATCTCAGTGCAACTACGGCGCGGGTGGTGCGTTCCAAGACGCACTGGCAGCGCACCGCACCAGCCGCGGTCTCCCCTGCGTCTCCATCGACATCGGTGCCGTTAAGAACGTCGGATACGTCGCCGAGCACGACGACACGCACAACTACCTCAAGAAGCTCGGCCACATGGTTCTCTCCGAAGGCGACGTCCTCAAGTCCCTCGCCTGTGCCATCACCTCGCCCTTCGCCACCCAGCTCGTCTTCGGCATCAACACCGCGCCCACCAGCGCCCTCTGGGACGAAGGCCCAGCATCTCGCGACCTCCGCTTCTGGCCCGCCAAGTTCCGCTCGTCAGGTGATGAGAGCGCAAATGCAGGCATGGCTGATACCCTCGCCGGCCGCATTTCAAGCGCCACCTCGCTCGAGGAGGCTGCCACCGCGGTCGCGGGCGAGATCACCGCTAAGATCATGGATATCTTTATGATTCCAGAGGCTGAAGTGTTCCCGCATAAGCCCATGGCCGATTTCGGTGTCGACTCCCTGACGGCGGTGGAGCTGAGGAATACGCTGGCGACAAAGGCTGGTGCTGAAGTGTCTATCTTCGATATCATGCAAGCGCCGAGTTTGAGCGCTATGGCGCTGTCGATTGCGGCTAAGAGCTCGCATCTCAAGTCGTCATTGGTTGTTGCTGCTTAAATTATTTCTAAGGTTGATTGTATGATTGTGTAATGTCTGTACGAAATAGTTTTCTTTTTTTTTTCGCAAGTAGTTTTTGGGGTTGGTGGGGGCGTTATTTGATATAACTAGTACTTTAGTCCTTTTTATTTTCCATATAAATGTCAGAGATTTCACAATATCGATGTGTCTTATTTCGTGATTTTCCAGTGAGAATTCGGCTTCAGAAGTTGCAAAGAGCGTGAATGAGCTGTAAACGGTGGTATTTTATATACGTTCCAACACTCATGGTATGTGGCGTGGTCTGTTTCTATATACAAAATAAAATATAAACAAGAAGTGCCGAAGCAAAAGAAAGCGATCGGCAAGTGTGTATGTAAATACTCAGCGCAGCAGGCCAAGCATTTACACCACAGGCCAACCGCTCGAAAAGTCAATCTTGTTGATACCAAACTTCTTCTGGCCATCCTGGTATCCAATGCGGGTATCAACGTAGTGGTAGTAAAGCACGGGACCCATCTGGGGGTCATAGTAGACACCCTGACCACCGGGACCGTAGACCCAGCCGTGAGACTCGAGCACAGTGGTACCACCACCGCGAGTGCAGTCGACACCGTTCTTATCGACAAAGCCGCCCGTAGCGCTGGTGGACCTGCAGACTTGGATCTTGTACTCCTCGCCGCGGGGGGGCCTGTTTGTATCGAAGCCGCAGCACTTGCCGACGGAGAAGAAGAGGTAGTGGTATTTGCCGTTGAGCGCGATGAACGGGGCTTCCTGGGCGTGGGTGCCCTCGGGCTTGAAGGCAATGTTTGTGACGGCTGAAGAGCTGGTTTTGAGGGGCGGGTTCGTCATGCCGATGCTGAAGAGGTCCTGCCAGAAGGAACCGAAGGACATGACGAATTTGGAGCCGTCCCAGTAGAGGGCGCCGTCGATGGCGTTGTAGTTTTTGCCGCTGCTGGATTGGATGCCCGTGGCGCCCAGGTCGGTCCATGTGTTCATGTCTTTGCTGGTTGCTACGCCGATGGCCGAGTTTTGGCTGCCGAATGACGACACGCTGTAGTACAGGTAGTATGTGTCGCCGACCAGGGTCACGTCGGGGGCCTGTAAGGTGGTGGGTTAGCTGGGTAGAGAGAGATGCCGGTGTTTCGGAATCAAACATACCCATAGGTCGTCCTTGCCAGGCAAGTTGATCTTCGAACCCGCGGGAATGGCAGCACCCTTGTAGGTCCAGGGACCCGTGATCTTGGGCGCGGTATGGATGGCGATCTTGCCGCCAGTCGAGAAACGGAAGTAGGTACCATCTTTACGGCGAATCAGGGCGGGATCATGGGCGTTGTTGCAGATTCCCGTGCAGTCCATAGGGTTGGCATAGCCGTAGACTGCGGTGACTGCAGAAAGCAGCGAAGCAACAAGAGAGTAACGCATCTTGAACAGCCAGGCGTCGGACCAAGAAGGGGAGAAAAAGAGGAATGGGGATGTGAAGAGAGAGGGCGGTGGACGAGCAACAAACTACAACAGCAGCATTCCAAGCATAAGATATATAGCAATATATTTTTAGTCTGTATTCAAGGACTTTGACGGAATCTAGAAAAGCGGGTCCCTGGGTCACAATGTGGAATGAGAGGGTGTGTGCAATGGGCTGTTTCGTGAGTGGTGGAAACACCAAACATGGCCATTGAGATATGCATGCTAAGGACAATCTAGTTTGGAGGGGAAGGGAGGGAAGATAAATGGCGTTTCACGTTTGGCCAGGCTAGCGGCGTCTGTGAATGGTGGCTTAGGGGGGGGGAAAGAGGGTTGGACAGGCCATGTGGGTTTGGATAGGCATGGGGGCCTGCAGAGAGCCTTCGGAACAAAATTGGGCCAATGGTAAGGGTGTAAGGAGCCTTCGGGTGAAACCCGCCCGGGCCAGTATACACTACCGCATTGGGTATAGTCCCCGGTTTCGTCCTGCCTCTTTGGGCTACTCCGCCCGCTGTCCTGTCAGGAACACGAGGAACACGTGATCGGGATGGAGAGATGTGCAGTGTCTAGGTGCCGGAATATCTCCTACTTCCAAACCGTAAACTGCATTATCTTCTCAAGCGTCTGCAGCCTCCCGCTCGCCCACTTGCACATCCTTCCATTGCGCAACCTTGCACGGCCGGCTGTGCATCTTTGATCGCCATGCACTAGTTTTCCTCGCTCCGTCGGCCTTGTTCAGGCCAAACCCCGTTGACTACTGAGGAGATATACCGTCGTGTATGCAGCGTTGGGGCCCTTGGCTGAAGGCCTCAAGATGCGATGCGACGACGCCATTCACCTTAGTTTCGCTTCCACTACATACTATCACGCCCACCTGCCTTTTCTTCAACTATCTCGGTCCGGCTTTGAACAATGTGCCTGAGCCGAGGCACGTCTCGAGTGATCTATGGACGGATGATTGTGGGTAGTGAGAGAAGATGGCGTACTTGAAGCTATGGCGGTGTGTCTATCAACCCGCCACAAAAGCGATGACCAAACATGCGTATGTGCTTCTGGTAGCCCAGCCATTTGGAATCGAATTCATACTCTAGCAAATTCCATACTTCCCGTCTCACACGCTATCACTTGATGCCGGACAAACGCCAACTCAACTCGCCTTCTTTCCACAATCACCTGCTTGCCTTACACCTCCGTTCCACTGTTTAACGTTAGATGTGGAATACAAGCAAACCATAGTTACGAGCACAGTCAGCAGCGACAGCTGCAACTTGCCGATGACGTGAACCCCTGCGGTAGAGCATGACATGACGTACATACATGTGTAATTCTCTGTGCGTCCTAAAAATAACGAACTCATGGTTCGATTTATTAGCGTGTTGCTCTAGGTGAGATTACACAGGTAGGTTGTATTACATAAAACTAATATCAGAACCAATTTCAACTTCGTAACTCCATACATTTACATGGATTGCACTAATATCTAGGTGCACGTATCAAGATGATGGAAAATATTATTCATTCAGATAATTATCATTATACTACGATAAGCTTACTTATTAAGCCTCTTTGCTCTCTCCGGGTCCCTCCACCACTTACACTGCTCCATCCTAATTGCCACACCCTCATCCTCCATGTACGCACCACCCTGATCCGGGGGGCTAACCACCAACTGCTTACTTCCAGCACCCTCGTACTTCTCCCATACTGCAGAGTCGGCAACACGATGCGTGTTTGGATCACCGCTGACTACGAAACTCGCCCAGTATGCGCTGTAGAGCACTGAGATTTCCGGGTATTGCGTGTTGAGCTGGCCGTTGAAGTAGAGAGAGTCGCTGGCATGGGGTATGCCTCTGTATGTTGGGGAGAAGTTGGGGGTGTTCCAGCGCGCCTTGTAGACGGGTGCGGAGGCGGAGGAGAGGACAACAGCGGTGTCTTGGACGGGGCAGATATATGAGTAGTCTCCGTAGGCGGCGGAGAGACGCTCGAACTGGTCGGAGACGTATCCCAATGTGCCGGGTGCAATCTTTGTGTTGGGGTACAATTGCTCCAGATCGGCAAGATCCTCGGCGTTCAGGCCTGGAGTCAAGGTTTCCCAGAATGCGAGGTACTCGGCATCAGTGCGTAGATCCTGTGGTGCGAAAGCTTTGCCTTCGTCTGTAGTAGAAGAGATGAGGAGAGGGACCTTGAAGAAAGTTCCCTCCTCGCCAGATGTCGAGCCACGCTTCTCAAAGATTGGTCCTGGAGAAACAGGCTGCCAGGGCCATGTGATGTTGTAGTTGTGGGCATTGTAGATTGACGAGGAAATGAACTGGATATCATTCACTTCAGATGCCTCCAGGCACGCAAGAGCTTCCGAGGTAGGTGATTCAGGACAGTTGAGGTAATCCATAAAGTCTGCAACTTGGCGTTGGTAGAGTGGATAGTCGATACCCGGGAATGCACGTGCAGTCGGCGAACCAGATGAAATGGCAGCCTTGCTGAACAATGGCTTGCCAGCATCCTCAGCATAGTTGTGGAAGAGATGAATGCCAACAGCGTGGCCGCCAGCACTCTGACCACCAAGCGTAATCTGGTCCTTGTCACCTCCAAAGTGGCCAATGTATTTTTGCAAAAACTCCAGCGCCATCTTTTGGTCTCGGATCCCCAGATTCAAAAGACCTTCTTCTTCCATGAACTTCGCGGGGAGAGTGCCTAGTGCGCCAAGGCGATACTGCACTGTGACGACCATGAGAGGCTCCGTGCTTCTCTCAACAAACGTGGCACCATCGAAGCTGCGGTGGGAGCCAGAAACAAATGATCCACCGTGCAGGTAGACCAAAGATGGCAGTTTCTTTTCCATGGAGACGCCAGATGGTCGGTAGACATTGATGGTGAGGCAAGCTTCAGACTGTCCCAGCGAGCTGTACATGTTCTGGAAGCAAGCCGGTCCATTCGCCGTCGCGTCTTTTGTGCCGTCAAAAGGCGCAGGCCAGGTAACTGGCTTGAATCGGCCTGGTCCAACCGGCTGCGTAGAGTACTCGACATTCAACCAAGCATCTACCGGTCTGCTGAAAGTCTCCGTCTTCTTCAGATCCATCAACAGCTTGGTGCCTTGGAAGCTGCCATATCCAGGCAGGCTGATGAGTAGAGATTGGTCTGGTGTCTCTTTGTTTGGAGGACTCGGTCGTTGTGGCGTTCCCGGCTGTGGCAGGGCCGGAGGATAAGTTGGCCTCGCATAGGTGAAGGCACCAAAGTACCAAAAGAGAAACACGGTACTACTTGAGAAAATCATGATGATGGCGAGCCTCCTCTTCAACCATCGCGGGGGGAAACGACTACCTTTTATAGTGTTTTCTTGCTCCGGTACCGTTGCTGGTGGTACCGCAGCAGACGGTCCAGGGAGTCGGTCCGTCATGGTTGCCGATGTGTGCTGCAGGGTGCCAGGGAGCAGGTCGCGCAGAGACTGCGGGGCTCCAGATTCGAAGTAGCTACTACTGCGGATAATCTGCGGCCAGAATGGCGTTTGTTGGCGCTAGTTGAGGCGGTGGGTGGTGCGCGATGGGCAAATCTGGTGTTGAGTGTGGAGAAAAGGCATAGGGCCGGCCAGTATGACGTTGCCAAGCCCCATTAGGATCATGTCCGAGTCAAGTACATATCAAGGTCAAGCTCAGTCTTGCCGAGAACCAGTGCCGTCTCTCGTTCTAGACAACCTGTTCCTGAAGGAAAGAAAAAAAATCAATTGGTCCGATAAATCTCGCTATAGTAGAGACCGAGGGCATAGCAGACTGTGGATGAGTCCACGGCAGCACAAGAATTGGCACGGATGCGCCATCCATGCTTGTCTTGAGCCGGACTTGTCTTTATTTTTCTCTCCTACCGATGCATCTTCCAGCCGGAAGAGAACTAGAAATCTGCATCAGGGGCTCAATCTCCGTCGGTAGAATATACACATGCGCGTGACCGATATGCATGCAGGTAGCAAGGACAAGACTATCTATTAGACCGCCTGCACCCCGCAACACTAGCGTATAGTAATCCAGCCACCAAAAATTTGGCTACTCTGAGCGGCTATTATTCTGACGCCGACCAAATAAACTTTGGACGAACGCAAAGCTTCGCATACTTTGTCAGGCTAGACTTGATGTACATCAAATCTAGTTTCTTTCCTTTTCGAAGGGTGAAAAAAATAACTCATACCAAAACTACATGTGTATTTGTTTAATTTTTACATTCATCGTCCCAGCGCTGCAAATTCCTTCTCCACCGCATCCGCCATATCCGCAAGCGTGTCAAACTTCCACGTATACACTGGATCATCGCGGTTCCCCATGACAGCCCCAGGTCTATAGATCCACGAACTCTTAATCCCCATATCCTTAGCGGGGTGGTGATCGTGATACTGCGACTGCGCCGTCTGCAGCACCTCGTGCTTCTCCACGCCAAACTCCTCCTTGACATGTGCAAGCATGTATTCAAAATTCCGGGGATCAGGCTTGTAAGATCCAATGTCCTGGGCTGTGTATACAGCGTCGAACTTGTAGCCCTTGAGGCCATTTGCATTGCCTCTCTTGAACGAGTCGTGGTCAACGTTGGATAGGACGACTAACTTGTAGAACTTGGAGAGCCGCTCCAGCGCAGAAGGTATGTCGGGGAATCCGGGCCAATCGCCAATGCTCGCGCCAAACTTTGTGCATTCTTCTTCGCTAGGCTTCTGCAGCCCGACTGCCTCGCACAGCTCAGGGAGGACCTTGGCAAGTACCTCGGAGTACTTGAGGTGGCCTTGTTCCCTCTCGACGCGGGCCTCGATCTCGTGCATGGTTTTCAAGAGCTGCTTACGGTCCATGTCTTCTTTGCCGGATCTCTTCAAATGGGGCTCAAGCCCAATCAAAGCTCCACTCTCCCAGTCTATGAGCGTGCCATACACGTCGAATGAAAGGAGCTTGAAGTCTGTGAGGCTGGCCATGCTGACTAGTCGCGCTGGATGACTTGTAAAGGGATGAGATAGTAGTCGAATTAATTTACTAGCGTAGTTGAGTACGACTTGGAAAAAGATGATGAGTCGTGTTGATGATTACTGGCAATGTGATTGAGCGGTATTTATATTTCGTGCATCTTATTGTCGTTGTCGTTGTTTCGGGGGATCTGAGTAACCCCACTTGGAGGCATGACGTTGGTGGTGGGGTAAAAGACCGAGATAACACGCCCTTTGGACAAATGTAGACTACATGCGCGACTAAAACACGGGGAATGCACCAACAAGTGGTGACTTAAGACAGACGCTGTACACGCTTTGCTTGCCTATCAGAGCAAAATGTAGATCGCTGACGCGTAGGGTCGAGCAACGAAGTCTACTGTGACTCAACAAGCCGCCGTAAGACCACTCATGGTTCAAGATGCAATCCGAAATTATATTACATTATTTGATTTGGCATTCTCTCCTAGAGTGGGTCCGATACTTGTACTCCAAACCTACGCGGTACGGACAACTTAAACCTTCATTTGATACGGCAAGCTTCCAAGCTTTGACTCCAACACCTTCTTTGTCAACTTCCACACGTTTGCCTGCAGTTTTTCGTCCAGGGCCTGATTCGATGGTGCCTGCACCTTCTTATCGGGAACAATGTATGAGTTCTAGAACTATTAGCATGGTACTCCATCTAAGTTTGTATGACTCACCTGGATTTGATCTTTGACAATGTCTTGCGATGCTGCCGCAAACAGGGCAGGTCGACAGCCTTCAGCCACTGGGTCCTTCATGAATGGTCGCACAGCATTTACACCAACCTTACCAAGTGTGCCGTACGCTTCAATGGCTTGATTCTGTTGATCCGTCACGACACCACCGGGGTGTGTTGCATTGATCCACGGTAGACCCAAACTGTTCGTAACCTCACCAAAGTCGCCCGCCTTGATATGTGAATAGAGTTCGCGAAGGAAAAGGATTTGAGCCAGCTTGGTTCGGTTGTAGAGCTTCGTGGCACCGATATTCTGGTTGATCTCATCAATTGATTCGAACTTCATGCTCGAGTCTGCACCCCTGTGGAGGTCGGACGACTGATGCACGATGCGGGAATCTGACGTCTTTTGTAAAATGGGCAAGAGCGTGAGTGTGAGATGGGCTTGTGAGAAGACGTTGACCTGCATGTGGCTGTCCAGGCCATCGCGCGTTTCGTTGTACACGCCAACACCGAGACCAGCATTGCAAATCAATGCATCGAGCCTGTCCAGCTCCTTTGCCAGTGACTTGGCTACCTCGTCCACCTGCTTCAGGTCTTCAAGGTTGCACTTGCGCCACTCAACCTTGCTGACATCGCCCCATTCCTTGAGCGCCTCTTGAGCCTCGTCGGCGTGATCTTCCTTGTTCGAGAGGAGATAGATCTTCGCCGGGTTGTGTTGGAGGAGATGGGCAACGATGCCATAGCCGATGCCAGCGGAGCCTCCTGTTACGACATAGACCTAATTTTAAATCAGGACCTGGATAATTTGTTTGGGGGATGAGAGCTTACCTTTCCGCTCAGGTCTGGAATGTCGGTGTTGGGGTCGAAGGCGCTGCCAATTGCTTTCTTAATTGTGTCCATGGTATATGCAGTTCAATATATTGGATACGTCAAGAAGTTTTGTTCATTTGGTTTGCGAAGATATCCTCAAGCTATGGGGTTTTGTTCAACATATGGCACATTAAGGCGTTGCATGTCATGTCGTCATAATGATTTGAATTGGCATAGGTAACACTTCCGACTATGGTAACTAGGCGTCGCATCAACTCAATATACAATATGCGTCAGGTAGAGCTAAAGCATTGATGCGTTTCTATAAAATGTTGTATCTTGCGCAGCAATGCGTTGTGAAGTTTGTATATTTAGCTCTGGTGTATGTTGGTGTCTATGAATTAATGATGCAATATCGCAACACATGCGATGCAGTTTACTAAGTGTACGTATAACAGACAACTCGCTAAGAAACGCGCTTCGAGAAAACTCCCTAATATTTTCGAGATTATGCATAGCCTTTCCATTACGAAATGAGGCGTCATGTACGAAAACATGACGTGCCATGTCGCCAGGGTAAATGATGCAGGGACAGCCCCGCCACTCCACCAAATAATTCGTTTGGATAAGTTTGATCTTCAGAAAAAAAAAAGTAGCATGCCATTTGTAACTAAAGTGCATATTCCAACGCAGTAACTCTTGATAAACAGCTAAATCCCGAAAAACCTCAAAGAAATCCAGATATCTTTCATCTCGATAGACAATAAACTAGAGACGAAGAAAAGAAGAAGTATTACCATTAAACCCAAGTATCCAGCATAACTTCATCGGTCGAGTCCCAAACCCCAACGCCTTGATAACAAACCTTGCGCGTAAAACGATCCAGAGTGGGGTATATATCCAGCCAGCCAGCGCAAGATCATTAAAAGTTCCTTATTCAGATTCCCCTCCAGCGCCAGTAAGCCCCAAACGGCTTGAAGAAGAAGAAAACATGCAAATCTCCTAATCGTACATAATCTTACACCGTACATATTACAACGATAAAAAGAAGGACTGCGAGCAGGCGGAGTACTCGCATGATGAAATCCGGTCCCAGAAAAAGCGCGCCTCGTAAAAGGAAAAGAGAAAGAGAGAGACCCGTCGGAGGGATCCAAGAAATGAAAGTCGAGAAAAAAAAAGAAAGAGGTGGTGTTACAACTCACGCGCCTCACTCATCATCTCCCTAGGAGAAAAATCCCCTCCCCCTCCCCCCAACCTTCGGACTCAACGGCCCAAAAAGTTTCACATCAGCCCCCATCTTCTTCACAAACACAAGATACGCCTCCAGCGCCTCCTCCTGCGTCTCAAACGTCTTATCGCGATTCATCCACATCTTGAGATACTTATCGGCACCGACATCTTTAAGCGCAGCGTACCAGCCGCCCTCTGAGCGCTGGCGAAGCTGGATAGCGAGGTTTTTACCCTTGAGAGCCCCGATTTTGGAGACTTCGCGCATGCAGGCTGCGCGGAGGTCGTCTTCGTCTTCCGAGTCTTCGTCTGAGGAACTGCTTTCTTCTTCGGAGCTTGAGTCGAGCGAGGAAGAGGAGGAGGAGCGTTGGATTTTTGGGCGCGAGGTCGACGAGGTGGTGGCGCGGGAGAAGAGACTGGGGCGCGTGGCGGGTTTTTTGGGTTCGGCGGCGGGTTTTGACTCGACTTTCTTCTTTGCGACGACTTTGGGTTCGGGGGCCTTTTTGGGGGTCGGTGCGACTTTGGCGGTTGGAGGGCTTTTTGAGCGCGATTTCTTGTCGCTTGGTTTGGAAGACTTTTCGGTCTTTTCTTTGGAAGACTTGACCGACTTCGATACTACGGAAGCAGATTTCGCTGACTTGGACGTAGTTTTTGATGGCGTTGGCGGCGTCACTTTCGCCGGTGGTGGCGCCGCTCTCGCCTTGAATTGTTCAAACGGGCTCGGCCATGACCCTATAGGTTTTGGTGTCTCTTCGACCGGCGGTGGCGGCGCACTCTTCTTCGACTTGGGGTCGGTTCTCGAGGGTCTCGCGGGTGCTTTTGGTTGTGCTTTTGGTTCTGGGGTCGACTTGGCTGTTGCTGCTGCTGTCGCCCTTATCGGAGCGCCTCTCCTACCAGTTGCGACTGGAGGTGGAGGTGGAGTGTCGGGAACGGCGGCCTCCCCAAACAATTGTCGTGCTCGGTCCTTTACACTGGGAAACATGGTGTATGCGCAGCCAGGGTGTCCTGACTCGGTCAAAGTGTGCGCTCACTAAGTCGAAGCAGTGTAGAGTATGCAATTAATAGTGCCCAATCTCAGCCTTACAGCAAAGACCGTGGGAGATCAAAACAGTGCGTAATGGGGGGAAGGCGAAGACAGTGCGCAAGTGATGGAGACATAAATGGAGACGTCGGGACAGGATACATATCAGTCTGGCAGCCTAGTCGAGTTACTAGGACAAGCCACGGAGACGCATCGGCCACCATGTGAGCAGCAATCCGTTTTCAAAATAAGTGGAACACCCCAGCAACCGCTTCTAGAACGCCTGCTCGCAATGCGGGAGTTGCGGTTCCAAGACGCAGAAATGTTGCAAGTAGTGGGATGCATGGCTTGTCGCGTGGGACGCCGCATGACATGTTCACACGACTCCAATGCATGCGAACGTTTTTTTTTACCTCCCCCGCATCTCTTAGCAAGAAAAGCCCACGAGGACGACAATGCGACGAGGGTAACAAAAGGCGAAAGCAATGGAATTGCAAGAGTTTAAGGGGGGGCGAGTGAATGGATGAGCCACCGCGGCCCCCTTTCCTGGACGGAACACCGGCTTAGGCGGGAAATTGGCAAACGGGACGAATAACGGCGCGGCATTCACTGCCCCGGTTTCGAGGATAACCCGGACTCTCCACACTTTTGGAATTCCTGGATCTCCCGGGGTGGTTGTCTTCGCTCACGTCTGGTTGCGATGGGATAAAAGGCGGTGTTGGTAAGATGGATCATGCACGTCAGTCAACGTGCAGCAACGGCATCGGCATATGGTTTAGCGGGCTCCACTCGTATCGCCTTAGCGCATTCTGTTTGCAAGTCACGTTGCGTGTCGTCTCGTGTCTCTCGCGATAGATTCGCATCAGCCGCCCAAGCCTCGTATGTCCCCAACAATGCACTCTCACCACGCGGATGCAGGGGCCTTTCTCAGCACCCCATCAGCCTTGAGTAGGCATCCCAACGATTCTGTCTCTTCACTCTCAGTGTGTCATTATTGTCATTGTTATTGTTATCGTTATCGTTGTTGTCATTGTCTTCTCTCGTCATAACAGTCAGAGTCATCTTGGACAGCTCTCTCACTACACGTAAACATCTTCTTGCGCTAGAAAGTTAAAATCCTGTATATCATCACACCTCATCTCATCAAAGCATACCTACGCCTGCGCGCTCACAGGCTTGATTCCCACCTCTGCCATCTTGGTCTCCTCAATAGGGCTATCCATCCTCTCCACCACATCCGTAAGACCCAGATACTTCAAATTGGCCGCCCATCCCAAGTCATCACCAAAATAACCCTTCATAACCTCGACACCGTACTTGATGCCGTTCGTCGGGTCGTACGTCAGACACTGCTTGCCGACAGCCAGACCAATGACTGCGTCCCAGGCGGGCAGCTCCGCCGTCCCGTACTGCTCGGATGAGGGGTCCAGTTCGGAGTTGAGGATGGCGGAGTAAATGTTCTGAGCGGCGGCTTGGCCCATGACTGTTGCGCTGCCTGCGCGCTTGATGCCGGTCCATGCAATCACATCACCGACGCCAAAATGCGAGGATGCGTTTGCGATTGTGTCTTTGAACATTAACGACTGGTGTACCATGACTTCCTTGTCGGCATTTAGACATTCCGCAGGTAGGACGTCGGTGGTAGGTGTGCCCTTCTTTGTCGAGTCAATGACAAAGTCTGCGGTGATTGTTTCGTTGTTTGCCAGTGTGACGGTGTACTCGCCGTTTGGCATCTCAGTGATGGTAGCCCGGCTGCCGAGACGCAGAGCAACACCCTCTTCCTCGAGAAGAATTCTGGCGCGCTCCTTGACTTCTGCGGGCAGGGGCTCTGACGAGAGAACTTCACTCCGCGAATGTACCAATGTGACAGCAATTTGCGGGTAGTTGGTCTTGATCTCAGCAGCGAACTCGATTCCGACAGCGCCAGCGCCAATGACGACTACCCTTCTTCCCTCATACTTTGACGGATCACCACCAGTAATCTTCTCAATAAACGCCTTTCCATCTCTTTGATACTCCTCAAAGGACCCAGACTTGGGCACAGCGGGGAACGGCCTCTTCAGCCCTGTAGCCATGACAAGGTAGTCATATGCCTGCAGTTGCACCTGACCATTACGATCGCACCACGCGGCAACCTTAGCTTCAGGGTTGACATTCTTAACGCTTCCATGCTTGAAGTGTAGGTTCGGCTGCTTCAACTCATTCAAATGGCTGAATCTCTTCCACATATGCGCCGTATATTTCGGCGTCACGTGGGCAAGTGGTGAGCCAACAGAGTGGACTGTGGAGAGACTCAAGCATTAGTCATGCTCTCTACGAGTGGCAAGAAGGGTGATGGTGGGGGGTAGGATTTGATAGCGGGGTCCAATTGCACACAAATCAAGCCTCGGCTAGAAGAGGGGAATAAAACGCACAATATCCATCACGCTCATCGATAACTGTAATCTCGACTCCTCGTCTACTCCGCGCGCCCTTGAAGTCCGGGCCTGGGTACACGCTTTGCCGTGCGCGGCCCTGTGAGTATTCGAGGAGGTTGAGGACGGCTGAGATGCCGCCGTAAGCGCAGCCCACGACGAGCACCCGATGAGGGCCCGATGAGCTAACGCTGCTCAGGGTTTCCGCGAGCCTCATTGTGAAGGGGTCTTTGATCTGATAACGGAAGCGTCGTGGGGGTAAGCAAAAACGAGGCTGTGAGGAGAGGGGTAGGAGATGATCTGATTAGATTAGGGATGACAAGGCGGACCGTCTGCTACTTATTGCTACCAACGCAACATGTGAGACGCTACACCGACATCGGGAAAGACGAGCAGTGTACAGCGCGCCGGTGGCCTGTAGTCTCCACGGACGATCCACTACCACTATGGATTTGAGGGTACAAGATGTGATTGGTGACCGGAGTGTCATCTTATCAGATCCGAGAGTCGACCGGTGCAAATTTTTATCAGATGCCCCACTTTGCGGATGAGACTATACCAGACATCACCTCCCGCCAAGGTACTCAACATGGGCTATGCTCTTCAACGACGTTCACGATTAGCTAGATGACGTTAGATACTGATCCTTTGTTACGGAATTGACCGCTTGTTTATCAGGCCACCCCGAGATTTCAGGTCATTGACCCAGTATAAAGCTTCCCCAAGTGAAACGTAGATACGTAATGTAACTACTAGTTACTCTAACTAATTCAGTCACTAGAAAGAGTAGTCAAGACTTTAGTGTCCGTCACGTAACCATAAAGACAGACACCATTGTACCTTATCACAACTTCAACAAATAAAAACAAAGCTTTTTTTTTTTTTTTAGAAAAAACTAGTTCGCGTTTCCTGTTACGGAAAACCACACAATCTGAACTAATGAACACATAGCAGCCAAAGCCGCAATTCTACGAAAATATATACCTCTGAAATTAGCGCGCAACCTATTTACTCTTCATCGTCATCATCGTCATCCCCCCCTTCCGCTCTCCCCCATCCACCCAAGAGTCACTCCCCCTTAAACCCTTCCACCAGTACAACAGGTCCCTTGTACTGTTTCCTTGCGCGAATCGCATAATCCACTCCACTGAACAACGCAACAGCTGCAAACATGACAACAGCCCAGTTAAACGATTCAGCCTCTACAGGCGTAGATTCAGGCCAGAAGCACCAGAAGAAGGCGTGAGTGGAATACAAGAAGCCGCCGATGTTGATGGGGACACCCCATTTACCGAGGGACCAGCGACATGTAGGCAGAAGCTCTGGGTGCATGACGCGGCGGTAGAGAACGGCGCCGATGGAGAACATGTAGGTTATCATCAGGGCGACGACGTTGAGGGAGATGACTGGGGTATCCTTGTTAGCATGGCTTTTCGATAGGAAAAGAGGAAGGGGGCTGACTCACTAGCATTAAAGGCAACATCCGAGCCGATGTTAATAAAACTCAAAATAATCGTCAGAGCGCACGTAACTGTCACTGCATTCGCAGGGACCTGGAGCTTGGGGTCTACATGGCCGATCCAGCTGCTAAAGGGGAGACCGCGGTCTCGAGCGAACGCCCAGGTCTGTCGGGATGTGGAGAGGTTGTAGGTTAGGGTTCCGGCGAAGATGAGGACGGTGGGGATGGCGTTGAGGGCAATGACGCCGCCGGTGGAGACAGCTTGGGCGAAAACCCACATGTGTGGGTAGCCGGTTGCGTCGTCAAGGGCGGCTTGGACGTCGGTGATCATGAACATGTAGCTGATGAGGAAAACGACACCGAGGGCACCGTTCATGATGTAGGCGCCGATCATGGCGCGGGGAACGGTTTTACCTGCGTCTTTGATTTCTTCGGCCATGTGTGCTGCAGAGTCGGAGCCTATAGCTTAACGTTAGTGTTTTCACAAAAGGTATGACCTTGGAACTAAACGTACAGATACAAGCGTAGATGGCGGAGAGCTGGCCTACCATCAGTGCCAGACCAGTGGAACTCCAGCCGCCACCGTTGGTAAAGTGTGTAAATGTCACTTCGGCAGTTGCTCGTGGAGACAAGACCCAGAAGACAATGATAATGGCCAGGAAACCGAATACGTGGATGACCAACATAATGTTCTGGAAGATGGGCATGAACTTGGAGCCCCAAATGTTCAGCACCCAGACCAAGAGGGTAACGGCAATGACCATGAGCGTTCCTTGCCAGTTGGTAGGAGAGTAGTCTGGATACATGACAATGGCCGAGGACTGGATCAGTGTTCCCACGAGAAACGGACCGGACGCGGTACCAGCTTGCCATGATAGAGTCGACATCCATCCGATGAAGTAGCTAAATGGCTTTTGGACACTGGGAGGCGAGAATTCCGAAACCCAATGGTACTGTCCACCAGCTGTTGGCGCCATGGATGCCATCTCGGCCAGCGACAACATGACGGTGCTGAAGCCGAACCAGGTCCATACAAAGCTCCAGATCAGACCAGCTGGACCTCCATCAATGAGACCTTGATAGGTGGCACTGTTATTGTCAAACTCATGTCCTTAAAAGCGCTCACATATAGTCACTCACGTCAGGAGAACCTCCCATGTTCCCTGCAAGATGACCGTAAAAGCCAGTGCAGACAGCGGCCGATAATTCCTCTTCAACTCCTGCACCTTGCCCATGCGCAACATGTCTGCCTGGTCTGCCCTCGTGTATCCCCTCAGGGAATCATGATACTCCTCGCTCTCGCCATCATCCGCGAAGCCAGGGCGATGCGCTCGCGACTCGAGCGCATTCTGCTTGTCCATGCCACCGAGCGGTTGGTTCTGGTAAGCAGCCATGACTAGCGGTTTTGGCACACGGAGTTTCCCAGCGGCAGTGCCAAGGGACCAAAACGAGGTCTTTTAAACAAGGTAATGTAAATATGAGGAAGATTTGCCCAAAAAACAAACAAAGGCGAATTAGAAGAAAAAGCAAGGAACTCCGAGGAGTAAAACCCGAGAGACTGGGACTCGGGAAAATAGAAGATCGCGCGAAACGTCGAAAGTAGGTAGAGGTAAAAGGGAAAAAAAAGAGAACTAAACGTTCTGGCAAATTGGGTAGCGCATTAGTTTGACAAACGGGCTGGCTGGTTGCTGAGACCTAGGCCCTTCGCTTCGTCAAAACGGTGGCTTGTCTCTCTGCCGCTCCTACAGCACTGAGCGTGGGGCCCGCTAGGCTGAAATGCCCTCGAATCCAATGCCGTATGAGCCATCTTGGTATGCATATGTGTGGACAAGGGAGGACCGGCCGCACGTTGAGCATTGGCGCAAAGGAGAAGAGCGCCCGGCCAGCCAACAGGAACCCCGCGGCGGAGCTGTCAGATGCGCGCAGGGCGATGAATGGTTCGAGGGCGAGTCGGTCCGTTTATTGGCAAACCTTGCTACCACGCGGGCCGCTTCCTCATCCGGGGGGTTGCGATGCTTGGCGCTGCAAATATGCAGGAGAGGCAAATAGAAATTTGATAAGCAGAACGGGTGGCGGTCGTGTTTGCCGGGGTGGGATCGAGTAAGTAGGCGTGCTAGGAAAAAAAAGAGACGGTTTCTATAGCAGATTACACGGAGTTGAGAGAAATCGGCCGAACCAAGACACGGCACAGAGTGACATTTGGGAAATTTTCTTTGGACGAAAAAGGCGATCTGCAGAGGGCTAGCAGAACCGCGATACGTCGATCCTCCGGCTTCTTTGCTTCTTTGAATGTTCCTCTAGTATCCACCTGCCATCCTCAACCGCGGCTGAATACGTATGGCGTTTTCTTTGCTGAACCGCACCATCAGCGGCGGGCAGATCCACGGGCGTGGTAGGTTTCCGCTCATGTGCAATTCGTCACCACTGTACCGCTCGGCCGCCCGCTCAGAAGCCTGCTTTGCGTTAGGAGACGGCTCGTGGCGTGTTTGGCATTTGCTCGCTTCGTGCTTGCAGAGCCGTCGAGGCCACGGGATGACAATTGGATCCTATGGTGTAATAAGCGACGAGGGACCGGGCCTCAGTTCGCAAGGCGGAAGGACAACGAGGGAGCCAGGGGTGGGTGGGGGGGTTGGCCCGCGGGACATGTCGCTAGGCTAGTGTGGTGTGTGGTGAGCACTGCCATTGTTGCCCTGGAGGGGTTTTGTGAGATCTCTCGGCTGTCAGCAAAAGGTCAGTTATAGACTTCCCAGGCATCCCTTTGCTGTCGCGTCACGTCCCCACAACGGCTATCCTATGGCCTCTTTTCACCTTCGCTGTCGCCTCATCTCCTTTGCCTCTGCTCTTCATGGCGGGAGATGTTATTCCTCCGCCCTATGTCATCACCGCCAATGACAAGCGCGGCCTGATTGTCGTGACAGGCGCTTCGGTGCTGGCTTTTGTCTGGTGCTGCTCATTGATCCGCGTTTGGCTGCGATGGAGATTAAAAGAGTGGAGATCAGATGGTGAGTACTTCGTCCTGTTGCTTCCAAAATTCTCCATACGTAGCGCGTACTGAAAATTCGCTTTTTTTTTTTAGACTGGTGGCTTGCGGCAGCAACGGTGCTTGACACCGTGCAAACGGGCATTATCTTGCACCTCGTTACTCTGGGCTTGGGCGCATCTCAGGACAAAATATCGCTACCCCAACGCGAGCAACTGGGCAAAGTAAGTCGGGCCCCCCAAATTTCCAGAATCGTGCTGGATCCGCACCAGGATGTGCTGCACTGGGCTCCACAGAAACAACGTCTAACAGTCTGAATAGGAAGGTTTCGCAAGCCAGCTCCTGTACATCTTTGTGATCCTGGCCTCCAAACTATCCATTCTCTTCCTTCACCTACGGATATCGCCCGGAGGCTCGCATCGCATCGCAGTATGGGCGACGGTGGCTTTGTCGTGCATATGGACCATAGTATCTGTCGTCTTGGTCTCGGTGCCATGTAACCCCACGCAGACAATCCTCAACCACACCAACTGCAACAACCGAGTATGTATTTCCTCCATCTCCTTCACTCAAAAACAAAATGACTGACTATGTTGGTGCAAGTGGCCCAAATGGCTCTCAATCGGCATTCTCGACATGGTAACCGAATTCTTCATCTTCACCCTGGCAGTTCTATTAGTCCACTTCCTGCACATGCGACGCTGCGCAAAAGCCCTGGTCGTATTTGCTTTTAGCGCGCGTCTCCCCGTCATCGCAATCGCAGCTGTGCGGCTGTACTTTCTGCGTGACCGCATAGCCGGGTCGTACACGTTCGACTACCTCGTAGCCACGCAGTGGCAAATGGGCTACGCCATCATGAGCTGCACCATCACGGGCCTGGGTCCGTTCCTCAAGCCCTTTGACAGCGAGTACGTCGAGAGCTACAAGCACTATAACCACAGCAGTTCGCATCGCTCGGCGAGCCAGCACATAACGACGAGCTCGACCGCAAGTTCTGTTCTGCCGCCTCGCCGCACCATGCCGCGGAAAAACCAAGACAACATCTCAGAGTCGTATTTGATGAACGACATGCCCTCCCGCAGTGGCAGCAAGCGAACTGTGCCCGACCATCGCCGCTCATCATCTGGGGGAGAGCTACGGCAATCAGAAAGTCCCCTGCCTAATGTGCCCGTCATGCTGACGGCCGATGAGAACTTTCGCCCCACCCATCTTTACCGCGGCCACGAGGCTGAAGTGTGGGTTGGAGAACGGAGTCCGAGTTTCCCCCAAGAAGAAACGTACACGAGCTCTGGAGCAAATGGCGCCCGACGACCGCACTTGGTCATTGGCAAGAAGAAGGAGTTCAAGATTGAAGTTGATAGGGCAAGCCGGATAGTGTAGGCGTTGTTTGGAACGACTGCGACAAATACCCTTTGTATAATTTTGCGTGCGGCACTGTAGGAACCAAGCCGGACTTGGTCCAGCAAGGTCACGCACAGACGACGATCTCATGATGCCTAAGACAACCAAAAGTAGACCTCCAATAACGGACGATGTACATATTTCCTTCGTAAATAGACAAAATCCGATCAGTGGCATATTTTCAAATGCAAGTCATCTGCTCCCGTTACTCATACAAGTCACTGAAAAGGGGGAAACACAAATAGCAAACAAAACTCCTCATTCCTATGCGAAAACCTATTATACACCAAGCAAAACGAGCAGTTTCCTGATTACCCGTGCTCCCCACCATCGTGCTCGCCCCTAGTAGTCGCAGTGATATCATGAGAAATAGTGCTTTTCCAATTGTTTCATGCGCCCTATAGCTCTGCCTCTTGTCCAAACACAGTCGTGGAGAATCGGACACGGCTAACCGCACATCGAGGGGAATCTTGCAAAGGTTACCACTGGGCAGCGGCCACCTGGAACGGAAAATTTGTAAAGGGTAAGAGAAGTAGTAATTCAATACGCTTGCTTATGCGGAGAATCGGCGCATAACCTTGGCGATAACTGCTGATGATCAGACGCGGATTCTACAAAAGCACATGAATATGAGACTGCGTACCGTGGAGAGCGACAACGCTGAAGATGAAGACAACGGACAGTGTCATGACGACGACAGGGTCGACCTTCAGTCCGGGGGACTCATCGGTGTACAGCCCTGAACAAGTACGTTAGCAGAGTTCAAGAGTGACGTTTCCTCTTGGTGCTATATCCAGCATCTCCCACTGTAGACGTGAAATTGAAGTTGAAGTATTGTCCAACCTCCTCGTTTCTTCGCATCCAATTACCAGCAAAGTGAATACTTACTCAGCATGGTGCTTGAGCTGCCTCCGGCACCAGCAGCCCTTGTGCTGCTCGGTCGCAGGTTGGCGGTCTTCTCAGCACGGTCGGCGGCGGCCTTCCTTCGCATGACGGTTGCAGGGCCACCTGGGGGCTTTGGCGACGCAGGGCGTGCGGTTGTTGAGCCTGAAGAGGCCGCGTTCGGTGAGGTGGCGCGAGGGGCAGACTGTTATTCCAGTTAGTGAATATGTTGGGGTATGCTGAGGTATGGCTGGTCGGTCGGCATGTGAACGTCGTGTAGAAAGCAATGCTTGCATTTCCAGGAGAGCAAAGAGCAGGCGTAGGTTGCTGAGAGGTAAAATAGCACAATTGCCCTTTCAACCCTCACTTGCAACACTTTGTCGTCTACACCTGTCGCATGCTCCTGTCTTGCAAGCAATGTGCTGCTTCTCCATTGTCCAATGGCTTCGGGTGCGCTCGCGAGAGGAGTGACTGACCATGATGGGCGATTTGAACGGCAACCGGTGCGAGATGGACAGAAAGTGGGTGATGGAAAGGTCGTGGGAGGCTATAGGCGATAGTCACTCAAACAGAACCCAAAGGCCACGATTCTGGAGCTGGGGTTGCCGCGGCGCGCTAACCCTGATCTCGCTTGCGACTACGCTAGCAAGGGTCACGTGTTGTGTTCGCTTCCTCATGTCCCGTTATAGCCATTTGCCCGGACCGGCGGCTGTATCGTGGAAATAGCAACTTCCAGAGCCAAATCTAATGTATTATAGCTCACAGGAAAAAAAACCAAGTCGTTTCCCAAACCACTTTTTCCCATTACGCAGTTCCGTTAAATGTACCAGCCCTCATAGCCTCCCAAGATGATCGAGGCAGCGTCGTGGCTGTCGCTCGTTGGTGTAGAGGCTCTTGACCCGATCCGAAAAGCTAGCAACCGATAACAGCAAGATAACCTTTGACAAAACTCCCGCAAAGTCCCCCATGAACCAATGCCAATCCGTGAACCCTGGCAACAAACACCTGTACCCACTCGTGAAAAGGTATATCATCTCCAGCAAGACCCCAACAAGTGCAGAGGCATGCGCATGGTGCACCTCGAACCCATACGAAATATTCGCCGACCTTCCCATTGACCTGCTCCGCCCAAGCTAGTACTTCAAAGACCGACTTGGTATGCCTGAGACACCTGAAATGCAGTAACTCCGGATGTGCATCGTATCTCCCTAAACAAAACTCCATTTTCTAGCCCCAGACCGATGCCTGCACGCCCTGCGTGGGCGTGTTGCTCCAGGGGCCATTGTTCCAAATACCAACTCCCTTGTCCGTAACAGTCGAAGAGGGATTCATAGAAGCAGATGTTGTAGCAGCTGCGTTGTTCTGCTCGCTAGCATTGTACGAGTTGTAGCCCAGAGGCGACGGCAGAGGCGAGTTTGTTCGCTTGCCCATGGCAGCACCGGCAGGCTGCTGAAGGTTCTGGTTCTGGGGACGGGTGCCAATGGGGGCGACGCCGGAACCGTTGGCCTTTTGTCCTGGCACGGGTGGTGAGCCGCCGGGCGACGAGTTGGAGGTACGGTTGGCCTGCTGAGCATCGAACAGATTGAATGCGGGGGCCTGTGTAGTCGAGGGGGACGAGGTGCTATTGGCACGGGCGTCCTGGGCGCTACTGGCCGCATCCTTGTCCCGGGGCGGCATCTGAACGGAGCCCTCGCCCGCAGCGTTCTGGGCCTGCATGCCGAAAGGGTCAAAAGCGAGGGGAGACGGCCCGCGTCCGGCACTCGAAGTCTGAACGCGAACGTCCTGGCTCGAGGTTGGGTTGTTGTTGTACAGAGTGGAGGTCTCGCCATACAAAGCACGGTGCTGGCGGGCGATGAGTTCGCGGCGCTCGTCTTCATTCATGGCATTGGGGCTCATGGAGCGGTCCGACTTGGAGCCTGAGCCCGAAACGTCTGTATTACCCTAAGTCAACTGTCTGTCCTGCTTCTATTGTTGCCCAGATTCCGAGTCCTTACTTCTGTGATATTGCTGCTCCTGGTGATAGTTGCGCAGCTCACGCTCTCGCTGGGCTGCCATCCGTCGCTTCGCCTGTGCCATCTGGTCCGCATCGTTGGGTCTGGGCGCATAGCGCTGGTTCTGGTAGAAGCCCTGTACATTGGAAGCCGAGTGGGAGCGGGAACCGTCGTACTCGCTGACTGAGTGGTGGCGCTGAGGGCCGCCCATGCGCTGCTGGTCTGTGGTGTGGTGTGTTAGTATGCGTGGGTGATGTGGGGTGTGTGTGAACATGTGTATGTGGGAATGCGTACCATAGTCTGGGTATGGACGAGGACCGCCTCCCATCATGGGCATGGACTCACGGCGGGCAGCGCCCATGGGCGTGGGAGGGAAGCCAGGACCAAAGGGCTTGCCGCTTTTAGCGAGGTTTTCAATGGCACGGTCGACCTCTGTGATGGTGTCAGTGTAACCGTACTACAAGCGTGTACCGAGGCCTTGTCACTGCCATGGTTGTTGCATTGGGCGCCAAACATGGCACTGACAGACGACACTGGCGCAAGACACGGGACTTGCAACGTACCCTCGAACTGAGAAGCGTAGGCATTGGCGACTTCGCTGTTGACGGTGGAGCTAGTGCCTACATCTGGGTGAATGGGTGCACTGTGACTGGCGGGGCGCATTGGTGTAGTACCTGATCGCGAGGGCGGGGGAGGTTGCTCCCACGAGGGCTGTCGACCAGGAGCTGGTGCGTTCCACGACGCGTCGTTGTAGTAGGACATGGTGGTTGCGGGAATAATCGTGGCCAGATATGGAAGACTCGAGATGGTAGTAGTAGCGCCGAGCCGGTGGAGTGGCTAGGAGATCTGGGAGGGAGCAGGTGAGCAGGTGTGCTTGTAGCAGAAAAACAGGCACAGGAAGCAATTGACGTCGACTTGGGAGGAGAAGAGGGTGGGACTGGCGTCGTCGGGTTTGGGGCGACACGAGGGGGGGGGCGGGAAATCAAGTCGAGGCGGGCAGCGGAAAATTTTGGTGGAGAGGGCACATGTTTTGGAGACTGAGGGGGAGGCCCTAGTGGGGAGACTAGGGGTCGTGGGCTCATACTCACGGTGAAGGCGACAAAAGGAGCGACAGCTGTCCACTAAGCTGAGGGCAAGGTGAAGTCAGCGAGTGAAGGACAGCTGGGAGCGGGTGGGTAGGGGTCAGGAGGGACTCGGGAGATATCGCGGGCGTGGGTGAGGATTATGTCGAAAGGGGATGCTGGGGACGCTCGACTACTCGCGCTAAGCAGGCCGAGCGAAGAGCTATCCACTTTATTCATCTCGGCCTCGAGACACGGGCCTCAGCAGCTGCAGTCAGTTAGCTGGCCGTCGTCGAGGCATGCCATGCCATGCCGCCTCTGCGCTTGCAGTTGGCCCAACGGCGGCCTCGATGCAACCTGTCGGGGCCCTCTCTCGTCCAGCGACGGCGTGGGCGGACGCATGAGTGCATGACGTCCATGGCGGGCTGCTGCGGGACATGCATACATGTGTAGTCGAGTATGTACAGTGTGTGTATGGATGGGCCGGAGGTACATGTACATACTTGGTACCTACTTAGCTACTGACTACATACATGCATACTGGGCTTCGGCTGGCAGCCCGCCTAGCGAACCGTTGTTCGGTCCATCAGACGACGACAGAGCTGCCCGCCCGCCCACAAGCACATGCCTGCCTTGCTGACGCTCTGCAATGTCGACCAGCACCGAGTGCCCCGAGCCTGGCAGAAGCCGACGGTGGCCATGGCGAGGATGAGGGCGAGGGCGAGGGCGAGCGGGTGCCGTGTCGGGCCATGCATCTGACCCCATCGCCATCTACTATGTGGCCGACTGCGAACGAACGGGCTTGGGCTGCACGATGCGGGGCATGGGATGAGCAGCGTGCCAGGCTCTCCAATAAGCACCCGGCAACGACAGGCGTCTGCGAAAATATCAACTTGTGGCTGACTCCTCCGCACTCCCACCCATCGAGCCCGCCGCCCGCCCGTCGTCCACCCATCGTCCATGGCCATGGCCCATCACGACATGGCTGCCCAGCTGCCCAGCTGCCGCCGGCCCTGTTGCCGCAAAGGGCTTCCAGTCCGCGCTTAGAGCGCTTCGCCATGCACCGCACGCCCACTTCTGCATGTGAGAACAGGACGTCGGCATGCGACGAGCGACCGTTGTCGGAACACGGTGCCGGCAATTTGGCTGTGTGCATGGGCTCCACCGTGTGCTTGAATAGTACACACCCGGATTACTTATTTTCATATGTATTGGGCACATGGACAGTACACAATGCTCTATAACCACTACACGCAAATGCCGCAATACGAAGCATTTTTGCTTTGTTCGGCTAGATATGCGCTCCCGCCTACCCCAGCTTTTGTAGCTCGCCTACCTGCCCTGCCGTTACGCTACCACCACTAAGAAGTATTCTCGAATCCAGTAACACTCGTCTGGGGCACGGGAATCCGTGCTTCACCATGCATGCTTCCTTTTGCCCCTGTCCCGCCTCTCCACCTTTCCAAAGTCCATCTTCCCTTTGCTACTTTGTCACAGTCGTGACTGCCCTCTCGCCCATCACCGCCCATCGCTCCTTCCACATCATCATCATCGTCGTCTCGGCAAAATGTTTGCTTTTGGGTCGCCGCTGCCCCTCTCCAACGTCATGCCCCACGCGCTTGCCACAAACCGTTTGTCTCAACCGTCACCCATGACACCAGTCACACTCCCTTCGTCTCTTACCAAACGCCCGTCTACATAGCCCCCTCAAGTCGTCACGCATTGTCTCGTGCAACCTCATCGCCCGTGCGCCAAATGCATCAAGGCCGCATCAAGCAAAACAATGGAACAACCAAGGCTTTACCACGCCAGCCTTGGGCACAAGAGCTCGGTTTGCTGTCAGACTCCCTTTCACAGTCTCACAGACGTCACTGGTGCACATGAATGGAACAGAGCAAATGGCCAGGACGATGATCTCTTTGATCTCGCTCAGCAAAATGCTCCTCCTGCTTCCCATGCCTTTTCTTTGTCAAAGAGACACAATAAACCTGTCCAGACCCTCCACCACGTCCGTATATGCGCACCACCATGTCTTCAGATGCCACATCCTTTCATGACCTGCTCACGGAGCTCATTCTAGACATTTGCGAGCTGCTACCACTGGACGCTTTGCTGGCACTCAAGCTCACAGCACCACGGCTCAACAGTATGATCCGCCTAGACCCACGCTGTTGGCAGAACGTCCTTTCACCCTGTGCACGGCGTGCAATACACGGCTATCTAAACCCATCACCACCAAAGCCCGGTCAAAAGCACTGTCGTCTCTGCAATACCGGCTATCCGATCGCCATGTTCCGCTCATCGACCAGCCCAGCATGCATTCCCATGAAGCTCACCACTACGCCCCATGACGTAGTCCAACTACCATCCAACGTCTGCTCCTGGCACGTGAGTAGACTTGCCAGAGTCATCCACACAGGCCACCGTGGCAGAAATGAATGGACCAGTTGCATGGACGACATGTGTATGCATTGTGGAAACATTATGGGCTGGGCCAAGTGCAGCTGCACCTGCGATAGTTGTGGGCTCTGGGCAGTCCGGACCTATACTCGCTATCTGAACAACAACAAGGAGTGTCAGAGGTTTCTCTTCTGGAAGGAAGCTTCAGAGCTAACTGGTAGTGACGCTGGTCAGCTATGGGTTTGGGAAGCCTCTTTAGGTGATGATGATGATGGTAAGCTTTTCACTTTTGTGTTGACCGTGTGTACGTCCAAGTCCCTTGAACAAGTTGACCTTTGTAAATGACTTTCACGTGATTTCAGAAACCAATCTGCCAATCCGATTCGCGTAACATCAGCCAAGTCACTTATGTTGACAGAGCTCCCTCGAACTACATCATATCACGCTATCTGCGTTTGTACTCTTTAATTCATGTGGTATCGTTTAGAATCCAATCTTTTGGTCATAAATCATCGTCTTCTCGTCGGTCCCCAGGCCGGCCTTTTCCACATCGCCTCGAGTGCTCTGCGACCGGGCTCGCTGCTCTTGCCCCCACGTCCGCACACTCATCAGAGCCCACCACTGCACGAAAATCAAGACCATACTAAAGCCCGCACACCAAAACTTAACGGTGCTAAGACTCCTAGTGCACTGTTCCAGCCACTCGGTGTCCCACCCAAAGCCGGCATCAATGTCGCGGCATATGGCTGACTCGTCGACTGTGTAGCTCGGAGTTACCGGATTTAGTGTTCGGAAGTCCCAGGGCAGAACCAGATTGACGATTGCGATTGTGAGAAATGACAGAGTCATTGTGTGCAGCAGGGTGTAAGCTGACACCAGACTTGGTAGTGCCTGTGTTATCGCATTGTAAGCACCCATGCGTCATGACAAACAAGACTCGCAGTAGTTCCGGACGATCCGAGAGTCCGTCGCACGAATCGCGGGGCAAGGAAAACAAGCTGCTGACTTACCCGTAGTGCGCCAACCAAGCCGAGAATGCTTGCGCCGCAAGCAAGCAGGTTATAGGTGATGGGAAAGTATGCGCCGTCGAGGTCCGAGCCGGGCAGCGCAAAAGACATGGCGAGGAGAGCATGTGCACAAAAGGTGAGCACCGGGAGGACAATGGCTAAGAACCTATGGACATGTCATGTCAGATTTGCACCAGGACAGAAAATCGCAAACAACAAACATACCTCATTTGGCTCTGCTCGCTGGATGATGATGCCATTATCAAAATGGAAGTGTGTTGTTGAGTTCTCAAGTCCAGCTTTTGCCTCCAGCGTCGCAACGCTTTTCTTTGCCGAGACGACGACGCTTTGCAATGCGATGTGGTGCGATAAATGGGGTGAGAGGGAGGAGGAAAGCAAACAAGGACAAGAGAGAGAGAGAGAGAGAGATCGAGAAACCCAAGTCCGCGCGAAGAAAACGGTCGCGTATATTCAACAAAGTTTATAATCGGACAAAACAGAAAAGCAAAGACACACACAGACACACTGTTACGTCCACCCGAGCAAGGGAACCCACAAGGCGCGCAAAGACCAGTTTCGTCGACGTCAGTTTTGTTGCTCAGGCTTTTTTTTTCTCGTTCGCCCCGGTCGGTTCAGCCCAGTTGAAAGCGGCAGGGAGGAAAAAGGAAAAAAGTACGGATCGAAGCGGCGGATGAGCGAGGGGGCCGGAGGGTGAGATATGTAAGTAATCCGGGGTATATGTTTGATTTTCGGATATAAGGCTGAGTAATGTGCTATGCCTTGTTTTTCTTTTTATGTCCCCTCTTTCTTAGAGAAGACGGGGCGAGAGAGGCTTGATAGAGAGGTTTCGTAGTGGTGTGACAGAGGGTAGTACGAAGACAATAACAGACAACATACGGTTGTCCGAAGCGTAAGAGAGGTAGAGATGGGAAAAGGTCAAGAGATGAGGCTGAAGGGTAACTAGTAATTACACTAAGAACAAGACACCGACGTCACGAGTTTTATTCGTTGTTTAACCCTGACACACACACTCTCTCTCTCTCCCTCTCTCGCTCGCTCGCTCGATCGCGCCCGGGGGGAGCGAGTCCCCGTAATCCCGTGTTTTGCGATGCGGCCGATGCGAAAAAAAAAAAAGAGGGCAGGCACCAAGCACTCTTTCTTCGTCAAATCGGAAATCCCCATGTATACGTTATCCTTTCCAACCAGGGTGGGGGTGGGCGATACTAGACCCTTTTGTTTGGTGCAATCTCTCAATGGTCCATCTATCTGTCTGTCTTTCCTACCTCTTTCCTAAACCCGACTGTGACCAAGCTTTTTCGGCGATGCGCGGATGGACGTGCGCACGCTTGCCCACCCTTTCTGTCCCGCTGTCCGCTGTCCGTTTATCTTGTTGCCGCCCCCCCCCCGGCGAACAGAGCACTCATTACAATTAACTAGGTGTAGAGGTGATAAAAAAAAAGAGTGTGATGTCACTATCCCGTACTCTGCTTCGTATTCATCCTACCCAGCCAGTCACAAAACACACACACACACACACACACACACACACACACACACACACACACACACACACACACACACACACACACACACACACACACACACACACGCTCTCTCTCTTATTCATATTCTATGGTAGAAACGATGGATCGAAATGGGAAGCAAGAGTATGAACTCTTTAGCCTGACTTTGACGCCCGCATACAAAGAAACCCTTGGCAAAATCACTATACACAACCCATCGGCACTGCACGCAGCCGCGCATCCGGGGGTGGTGTGGGACACAATGTTGCATGGCAAACTGAACTACCATACGTCCATTGCCCTTTTTTTTTTTGCGGGTTTCTACACGTTTGGCGAGCGGCAATTTATTAAGACTGATCTGCACTTTGCTTCCCTCGGAACTACACGGACGAGGACGTTGACTTGTAAGTATGCTGTGTGGGGGTGTTGGGGCGTTGCTGGGTCTTTTGGGAGAGGAGAGAGAGGGGGGG